>WSYQ01001299.1:0-15673 GCA_011426435.1 Lysiphlebus fabarum
AATACACCGAATAAGATTTTTATCACTAAATTTTAATATTGCTTTACGTTGCTGTGGATTTGCATATACTAATGCTTGTAGTAATATACTTTGTTTTTTACTGAACGGATTACGCGTTCCGACAGCCATTATATTCGTACAACTGGTATATTATTGTGTGACGTAACACTATTTATATCTTTACGTGAAATGTAAACAAAATTATATGTGTCACTAGGAAAAACACATGTACGTACTCTAATATTTTCAGGTGTATTCTGTTTCAAGTCTAGTAATATATACCCATGAGGTACAGAGGTCGCGTCGAAGTAAGCTTCTTGAAGAAAACGTGGATTTTCTGGAAATATTTGTCTCGCTAAAAAAAATATTTGTGATCGATCTCTTGGATTTTTAAATAAAACAATATAATGTGTATTTAAACTAATATCTCGAAAACCTCGATGAAAAAGATTTTGAGATAATAATATTACTGATAATCCAAGATGGTGACTTCCTTTTGTAAAAAGATCCATAATAACACTAGATGACCAGATTCCCTCATTAAATCATCAATAATTACTAATTTTTTTTTTTTATCATTAAAATCTTTCATTTTTGGTAACCCTTCAATAAATTCAACTGAAGTAAATTCATTATAATTATCTTGCCATTGACCATAAAAAAAATAAACTTTATCAAATTTTACATCACAAATATTTTCATTTAAAAATTTTTTTAACCAAGTAGTTTTACCACAACCTGATGCTCCAGCAAGAAGCATTGTAAACGGAAATTGACAAACAAGAGACATTTTAATAACTGAAAAAAATTCAATAAATAAATACTATATATACCTAAAAAATGATAAAAATAGGTTAAATAAAATAACACATAAATTTTTTTTTTTTTTTTCAAAATGATTTTTTTTTTATTAATGACAAACATAGTTTATTACATAAAAAATTTTTATTGTAGAAAGTTATTACAAAAATTTCATGTTCGTTGTCTTTTAAATCCTAGAGGATACGTAATATTTTCATAATGATTACGCTTAGGTCCTGTAACAGAAATCATTTTTTTATCAATAGTTGAATAGACTTGAAAATTTTTTGTTCTACGTATAGAATCATATTTTATTTCAAAAGGTGGAATTTCACGTTTAATTAAAGATTTAACAGAATTGAAATTTATATTTTTTTGTGCTTCTAAATCAAGTCTGACACCCTTTAATTTACATACTTCAACTTCACCACCATCAGGCTTTTGTACAATAAAAGAATAAAATTTAGGACCACCTGATATAAAAGATTTTATATATGAGCCTTCACCATATTCCTCTAACTCGTCAGTTAAATCACCTAATTTACTACCTGTCATTAATTTATCATTTTCATTTTTACATATTCTTATAATAGAATCAGTATCAACATATAAAATTTGTTTACTATTTTCATGAATACAAGAATATAATTTTTCTCTAGCATAAGCCGTCGTAAAAGCTGCTAGTACAACATTAGTCGTTTTAGTTAAAGAGGTTTCTTCATCAATTGGTTTCCACGAGATTAAAACTGTTTCTTGATTAATAGGTTCAATAAATTGAATTATATTTTTATCATTATCTACAATATTATAATATTCATCTAGATCACGACAAATTGTTTTTCGCCATAATGAATGTCGTTGACCTAATTTACCATATAATGAGTTGAGCATATTTTTACTAAGAGTACGAAGACCTGGATTATGATTAATATTTTTTTTATCAAGTTTAATATTTTCAGCTTGATAATATTCTTCTATATATTTATCTTTATCAGATTCTGTTTTTACCCACAATGGATAACCACTAGCTTCTTGTTTTATTTTAAGAAAAGTATTAATATATTCAGTAAATAAACCTGTTTCATTAGTTTCTTTATTATTCATAGACATTTTTTCATAATGCCAAACTTCAAAAATTTTTTCAACAATATAACCTTTAGTTAATGCAAGTTTTAATTCTGACGTTACCCATGTACCTATTAAACTTCTTTCATTATTATTATGATTACAAAAACCTTTTTCCATTGTATCAAGACAAGTACGACAAAGAGGAAAATATAATTTTTTATTTTTAGAACGAACAGGTAAAACAGGCATATGCAAATCAGATGGTGCAAGAACACGACATTTAATTAAACCATTAATTTGTGAAATATCATTATTTGGATATTTTTTTTCAATATCACGTCCCACATATACTTTAGGATGACCTATTGGAAATGCACACATTTTTAAAACAGCCGGATATAAACTAGTAAAATCTAAATATTGTATAGTTTCACCTGGTTGTACCGTATATGACTCAACAAAATTTTCGGTTCTACCACCAAAATACGCGTCACGTGGATCTAAAGGTGTAAAATAATTTGCATCAATTGATTCGACAAAATTTTTTATTTGAGGTACATCTTTAATTAATTTTTTAAATTCACAACCCCATTTTTCAACAACAGTATAACCTTCTCCTTCTAAATATTTAGTTATATTTTGTGTACGCTCAAAACGTTCTTCTAAAGTAGTACCATCTTTTTGAATAACATTTCTATTAAAAATAAAACATTTTGTACAACCATGCCACCAACAACCATGATATTGAAAAATTATTTTACGTCTTTTATTAAAACCATCTACTTTTATTTGTTTTAAACCAATTCTTACTTCATGAGAATTTCCAGCATGTTGAATATTTGATGCTGTTGAATATGCTAACCATTCTAACCATTGAAGAGCTTCTTTTGATTGATTATCAGCTAATCTATAACCATTTTTTGGTACAATACCAATTGTTTCTTTTGGTAAATAATTTCGTTGAAAAACACGCATACAAAGAGAGGCACAAGTAAGTGCTTCTCGAAATGGATTAACATTAGTAATTTTTAAAGTTAAATTTATAAATTTTAAACATGCCATACGTAATACAATAACATCTAAAGTACAATAATGTTTTATTTCTTTTTTAAAATCAAATAATTCTCCGGACTCAACTCGTTCTTTATACCAAGTATTAAATTTTTCAAGTTCTTTTTTATTTTTTGCTTTTATACCGTACATTTCTGGTGATGGTACTGGACCAATATAATTTTGATGTAATTCATCATTAATAAAATGTGGAAAATAACCTTTTCCAATTTTTTCATCAAGACCAAACATACGAGGTAATGCACTTAAAGGAGCTTGAAAAAAATTAAGTGAATCTATAAATTTCATATTTTCAATTGATAAAACATTAATACTTGTACCACTAATTATAGTATTTATTTTTGATTCGAATTTACGATTAATTAATTCTTTTAAAACCCATTGTCCATCATAATTTTTTTGATTATGAGCTAAAATAATTATTTCACTATATTTATTTTTTATTCCACATAAAAAATCAACAAATAGTTTAACAGTATTTTTACCCTCAGCTATAAACTCACGATTAGTACATGAACTACATTTATTTTCAATCGCTATATTAGGATCATCTAAATCATTTGTATCATTCATACATTTATCACAAACAAGGTGACATACTACATAATTAACTTCATGAATTTTATATATTTTATTATCATTATTAATTATTTCAGATTGCATTGTTTCAAAATCATAAAAAACATAAGCGCACAAATCTTTTTTTTTTTTAAATTTATTTTACTTTTAAAATAACATAAATGTGATGGTGGTTGTAAATCTTCACATGCTGAACAATAATAATAACCGCATAAATGATTAGTATTTAAAGTAACTTTTTTAAAACATTTTTGACATTTTTTTATTGCACCACATACTGAATGTTTTAAATTATACGATCGAGGAGCTCTATGTTTATTTAAACATTCTTCACCGTAAAAACTACGACCACAATCCTCACACTCAATCAAATCTACGTCTATAGTACATAAATTAGTTAAACATCTATCACATCGACCTGGACATGATAAATGAGTTTCCGGAGATGAATATCTTTTATCACAAATTAAACAATATTTTTTTGTACCATGCATAAATGTTATTATATTATTTATTGGTTCATAATGTTTACTATTTTCATAATACGCAATTGGTATATAATTTTTTTCATCACATATAAAACCCGGAACTAAATTTGTACCATCAAATATTATTTCATGACCATTAATATTATTCGCAACATATTTATATATTTTTATAACACGTTTAATAGTACACGTTGCTAAATATAATTGAAATTGTCTCACTTGTTCTAAACCACAACCTTCAGGGGGAATAATAACACCAGATTTATTGATAAATTCAAGAGTTAAAGTTTTTTGTAGTTCACGTCTACTATCACGCACGGCTTTTATTTTAGCAACATCAAGTTTATTTGTTTCTAATTCACTAATTTTTACAACAATTGATCTTGGTAAACATAAATTATCTTCATTATTAATTAAAAGAGTTCCATGTTTTGATCTTTCACTTTTTGGCATACTACAACCACCAACAATTCGTTTTAAAATGATAACTTTAATATTAAATGCTGACGTTGCATCAATACCCCCCGCACTTTGACATATACTACTTATTATTGTCCATAACCGATCAAAAGTAAAGTCATGAATAGGTGTTAAATTTGTAAAAGAATCAGTACTCATATTTTCTGATCGAAAGTTAAAAATAATTCTATCAGTATTATTACTTGATAAAGATTTAACACGTGAATACACTTGATGAAAAGCTGACTCGAGAAACTCTGGAATTGATCGATCATTAGGTACGTCTTTTATTTTAAATGTATATGTCGTACTTGATAAAGAAAATCGCGGTATTTCGTCATGTCTTTCGTCAAGTAACTCGATACAACTTTCACTACCACCAACTTGAAACTCGTCTTCACTTGAACTATCCATTATCAATATTAAAAATTTAATGACTAAAAATATTTTTTAACACGAATATATATAGAATTATCCCACCTGATTATTATTTACATTATATGCAGTTAATAGAAAAAAAAAATTTTAATACCATAAGTTTAAATATACGTACCATATTTTTTCTCTACGACAAGTGCTGCACCCTTGTTCATTCATGTTTATTTTTGTATAGCAAACATAACATCTTCCAACACCCAGTGGCTCCTCAATGTCTTGCTCCGATTCACTACTCACTGGTGTTTTTATGAATGGGACTACCTGATCTTCAGTTCGTATTTTCCTTGGGACCCCTTTAACAATAGAACAGGTGTTTTAAAAGAAGCGTATAAAACAGAAAAAATAAAGATTTTCAAAAACGAAAAAATTATAAACAAAAAAATTATTATTAAACAAAAAAAAATTTATAAACAAAATATTTTTATAAACAAAAAAAATTATTATTAAACAAAAAAAAATTTATAAACAAAATATTTTTATAAACAAAAAATTTTTTATAAACGAAAAATTATAACTAAAAACATTTTATAAACAAAAAAACATTTTATAAACAAAAAAATTTTATAAACAAAAAAATTATTATTAAACAAAAAAATTTATAAACGAAAAAACTAATTGGAAATTTATAAACAAAAAAATTTTATAAACAAAAAATTGTTAATCAAAAAAATTATAAACAATTTTATGAACAAAAAATATAAACAAAACTTACATAAACGGAGAAGTTCATCACACTCACTATCACTCGATGTTTCATGTGCGAGCCCCCCTGCAAGTATTGGTGATGTAGGATCTAAACAAAAAATAAAAAAATATTATTATAAATTTATTATTATAAATTCAAGAGCAAAATAAACAAATGAAATAAAAAATACTTACTCTCCCACTCTGTTACGTCACTGTCGCTAGGGGTAGCAACTATTTCTCTAATAACAGGCGGGGATGGAACACGCACTTCTATAGTGTTTGCATCTTGTACTGATGGGGGCGTTCCAGATCTTACAACTATTTCTTTACGTGTGCCTATAAAAAATGAATTAAAAAAAAAAAAATTATCGATCAAAATTTTAAACAAAAAAATTTTTTCAAACAAAAGTATAAACAAAATTTTTAAACAAAAAAAGTATTAACAAAATTTTTCAAACTCAACAAAAATTTATTTGAAAAAAATTATCAATCAAAATTTTAAACTATGACAAAAATAGAAACAAAAATTTATTTAAAAAAAATTTATTTAAAAAAATTTTTTTTCAAACAAAAAAAAAATTATTTATAAACAAAAAACAAAAAAATTATAAACAAAATTTATAAACAAAAACTTACTTATCCATTCCGTCTCACCATCACTGTTAAATGGGACCAAAGATCTTACTGGGGTGCGGGTTCGAACACGTGAGTGGTTCCTCTTTAATCCTGCTCTCTTTTCTTGTCCTTCACCTGTAAATTTACTGTTTTATTAAACTATTCTATTTTAATTTTGTACACTTTTTTTTTTACACTTTTTTTTTTCTTTTAAAATTTTTTTTTTTTTCACTTTGAATTTTTTCACTTTTTTATATTTTTTTGTCTAAAAATTTTTTTTTTTTTCACTTTAATTTTTTACACTATTATTTATATATATTTTAATACTTACGTAAAAACTCTTCAAATTGTTCTTGCTTGTTGATTAAATTTATAATGTTATTAAAAAACTTGAATATTAATAACTTCACGGGGTTATCGATTTCCAGAATATCATCAATCTTTTCTTCGTCCGAATCATTATTAAAAATTTTAATTTCAGCACCGAAATTACCCATATCTTCTGCCATTTTATCCCCGCAAGTAATATATTTCATCAAATAATATAATTCCCGAAACGTTATTTTTTCTTTCGATTCACCATTGATTTTATTAATAATAGCCGGTTGTTTAAAAAGATAGGTACGAATTTCCCGTATTACGCCCGGTGCGACAACTTCGAATTCGCGATCAAAAAATTGTTCTTTTAAATTTTCCATTTTTTTAAAGTTGGATTTTTTTTTTTGAAGTGTTAACGATGGAAGTTAAATTTTAACTGACCTTTCCTAAGATCAAGCATAGTCTAAAAAATATCCCCACTAGCGATTGTTTAAAATTTATCTTTTTTTAAAAAATATTTTTTCTTTTTTTAATAAAAAAATTTTGTATTAAAAAATAGTCTATTGTTAAATATATGTAAATTTTGAGATCATCCGAGAGAGTAAACATCTATTTAAATTTGAACGAAAAATAGTTTAAATTTAAAATAAAAATATAGAAATGAAAATACAAAAGAGAGTTTCTCTTTTTTTAATCTATACAGGTGACTTTTCTATACATTCTTTTAACCACCCATGTTGTAAGGAAAAGATAGCAAACAAAATTTTATTTTTTCATTAGAAATATATATTTTGTTAAGAAATGAATTTATTTATAAATAAAAATATATATATTTTTTTAAAATGAATTTATTTATAAAATAGAAATATTCAATAAAAAAAAAAAAAAAGTGGCGCCATACTAAATAAATATCTATGTCTGGGATGCAAATTATAAATTTTTCTTGGGAAAAAAAAACTAATTTTCAATTCTATTTTTTTTTTCTTCTATCTTTTTTTTCTCTACCTGTACGACACCTTTACGTCATCATGTACATACGTAATTACATAATTATTTTTCAAGTACAGGTGGCGGTGTTTCGTAATTGATATGAATTTTTGGTATAAATAGCAGTAATAATTAGTGGATCAAGTCAGTATGTTTAGTACAATGAATTTATACATAGTATTTTTAGTAGTTAGTGTATCAGCTGCAAGTGATAATGATTATAGTGTTAGACAAATACAAACAGGTGCGGGACTTTTTTACGATTATTTATATGACTTTAAATTTTCAATAAATAATTTTAAACTTATAACATTTATTGATTTGGATTGGTATTTATCACATCAACCACGATTAAATGAAGAGGTATTAGAAATATTGGAATCATTTAACAAAAAATGTAAATTAGTGGAACATTATTCTTACAGTTTGTGTTACCAATTAATTAAAAAAAGAGATTCAATATTATTAAAATTAAAATTTTCAGAAGAATATATAATACAATTAAAAGCAATTTCAACTCAACCTGAAATAGAAAAAGATATGAAACAAAAACGTGACGTATTTAATGACAAAAATAATTTAATTGGAAAATCTTTTTTTACATCTTTAAGTGATGAAGAATGTAATTTTTATAATCAACAAATTACTAAAATGATAAATGAAAAAAAAAATTATATATCGGACTTTGAAAATTTAACACATATATTACCGGCTGAAGTACAACGATTCCAAAATGATTTCAATGAATCTACGCGTTTACTTAATTCAACAACTTATTGGTTTTATGTAAGATTAAACAATTTTATTGATGAATTTTCACCTCACACGTTTCTTGAGCCTTCAAGACAATCATATTGGGGTCTCCATCATCAAATAGAAGTTTATTTACAAGAGCTGGGAAATATTATTGATGGATATAATCATTTTTTAAAAATTGTAATTGATTCTATTAATTTATCTAAACTTAATATACTTCACCCTGAAATATTGTCAGCACAAAAATTAGAAGCTTCACTTGAATTTTTTGCTAAACATAGTGATAAATTTAATTTACCTATGAATATCAGAGATGTGATTGCTGGACACTTGAGTAAAATATCACAAATTAATATAGGCTATGATAATGGAAGATTATTTGTTTTAATGAAAATTCCATTAACGGAAAATCCAGTTTATCATATTTATAAATTACGATCATATCCTTTAGCTCAAGAATTGGGTAATAAAACAATAGGATCTGCTTGGATAAAACCAAGAGCTAATTATTTAATTTTATCATCTGATCAATCACAATATACTCTCATAAAAAAAAAAACTGATTTACCTTTTTGTCAAGCAAGTGTTAATATACATATATGTGAAGCATTATCATATCCTATCTATGAAAGTTCACATCAAGGTGGATGTGAAATTTCTTTAATTACCAAAATTAATGAATCACCATTACATAATTGTGACATTAAAATTTCTCGTTATTTTACCCCTTATTGGAAAAAATTAAATAATGAGCGTGGATGGTTATTCAGTCTACCAGGAGAACAGGAGTTGCATATATTATGTGGAGAAAAGAAAAAGAAAACTATTATTCTCCGTGGTGTAGGTATACTACGTATCCGAGCAGGTTGTCACGCACACATAAGCTATGGTACATTATTTGGACAACAGGCAATAGACATTGATACATTATATAATTTTAAAATGACAGCTACATTAAATGTTACAAAATTATTACCAGAAATTGTTGAATTTAATATAGGAGAAACAAATTATTCATCACCGAATCCAGCCGTTTTAATTTATGATACATCTCTTAAAGAAATAAAAAAAGAATTAATACAACAACGAGAAAAAATAAATGAAAAAAATCATGAAAAAAATGTCTTGTTTAAAATTGTTCTTGCTGAAATTGTAATGGGCCTTATTTTATCATTAGTTATTTTATTACCAGCATTTTTAATTATTATCAAAAAAATTTTATCATTTTTTAAAAAAGATAAATGTCACGTGGATGTTAAACCTGTCCCCCCGACAGTATCTTATTCTACTTCTACTTATTAAATTTTTCCCCCTACACTGTCTTGTTCTACTTATTAAATTTTCCCCTACTTATTGAATAATTATATAAAGAGCCACTGTTTCGATAAATAAAATAAACTTAATCATGCAGTCAAGTAGTAATCTTCTCTTGGCACATTCAGCTGCACTTAACAAGTCACAAACAAAAATTATACGTGTCGGATTTTGGTTAGATCATAAAATAAATATTCAAATTTGTGACAATATTTCAAAAAGAGCAATTTTATTTCCAATATATAAATGGGAAAAATTTGTAAAGAAACTTGAATTTATATTATCTTGGTATTCATCCAATGAAGATACAAATGAAGCAAAGAAGAAAAAATATTCACCAATTAAATTTGATGATATCGAAATAACTTTTAGTTATTCACACAACACACCTTCTGTTATTATTGATGAAGGATTTGGTAAAATTGGTCTGCATGAAGTGTCAATGAAAGAAATTGGATATAAATTACCCTGGGTCCAATACTGTATAAGAAGTCTAGAAAATATACCTGCCGAAACATACTACAATGATCTTCTACATCACATATTTAAACGTATAATGTTAGAAGATTATATAAAATTACCAGCAATTGACGTATTGAAAGAAATTTATCTGAGTACGAATTACCTACATATCTTGTCCATTGAAGAAACTTTGAGAACAACTGAAAATTCATCATTTAGATTATTTTTTTACGAAACATTATTATATAATTTTGATCAATTATATGAGGATATAAAAAAAGGTTTTTCAAGATGTACGACTGGATAATTACAATGAATGGATTTATTAATAAAGATTATAAATTTATACCTAAGGAAATTGCTGTGGCTAGTGTTATTGGTAATGTAGTTAATCATTGGATTCTAACTGCACCTTGTGAATATTCAGAGCTCCCTATAAGTGCAAAAGTAGAAAATCAACGACGTCTAAAAGAAATTCATGGTTTGCATTGGTTTGATGGAGAAAGTAATATAGAAAAAGTATTAAGTATTTTACGCACTGTAGTAAAACAAAGTAAATTAATAATAACAAATAATGATGAGTCTACAATGTTTTTACAAAATTTATTTGGTCGAGATATTATTAATGTTGAAAATTTAAATGACTGGAATAAATTTTTGTCAACAGAAACATCAAAATCTAAATGTATAATTCATAATAATTTACCATATCACGAATGTGCTCTTTTTCATGCAAGATGTATCAAAAAATATTTTTTAAATAAAATGGATTCAATTAAAAATACTAGTGTTGACGAAACTGGTTAAATAATATAACAAAAATTTTTTAATAATGTACTTTATGTATGTCACCGGAAATGAATGTATAAATAAAGAAAAAAAAATATGT
Source organism: Lysiphlebus fabarum (assembly GCA_011426435.1). Lineage (NCBI taxonomy): Eukaryota > Metazoa > Arthropoda > Insecta > Hymenoptera > Braconidae > Lysiphlebus > Lysiphlebus fabarum. The sequence continues at coordinate 10,933 of WSYQ01001299.1, forward strand.
AAAGAATAAATAAATGTGTTTTTTAATTTTTTGACCTATTATCCATAAAATGCACCTGTATTTAAAAATAAATAATATGACATTTAAAAAATAAAAGAAACATAAAAAAATATTTTCAAATAAATATAAAAGTATATCTATATATATAGATACACCCCTTAAACTGTATACCGGGCCCCACGTGCTACCACTGTATACGACTATATCTATATATAATGTAGAAGTCAGCGCGCGCATGAGTTGAGACTTGGTTGCTTCTATCGCTCACATCAAAGAAAAAGCCCTGCGTATACACTGGGCCTTGCATACCTATACTTGCATGCTACACAGTATTTCTTGCATGCCAGACAGCTGTTCATCTCTTTCTCTCTCGCTCATATGGTATATATATATATATATATATATATAATATATAATAAAATAAAATAATTTTTAAATAATAATAATAATAATAATAATTTAATAATAATAATAATAATAATAATACAATAATAAATTTTTTTTAATAATAATAATTTTTTAATAATAATAATAATAATAAATAATAATAATTTTTTAAATAATAATAATATTTTTAAATAATAATAAATAATAATAATAATAAAATTTTTTAATAATAATAATAATATTTTTGAAATAATAATAATAATATTTTTAGGGGTTGTTTATAAATTAATAATTATAATATTTTTAGGGGTTGTTTAAAGGGGTGTTTAAAGGGGTGTTTAGCTTGACGGGACCAGCCGCGGGGAGATACGCGAAGGGAAATTACTCCTCAGTTCGTAGGGATCTCCGCGGGGTATAGCACTAAACGACACGGAGGGGCTGGAGGGGAAGCCTAAAAACCAGTTCTGAACAGACTCAGGCCCATTTAAAATACACGGTGCGCCAGATCCTCTTATACTCTACTTACCGTATAAGTATTTTACGTCAGTGGTCCGTGACGTCATCAGTTTTTATTTAATTTATATCTTGCTAAATATTGGTTTAAAAAAAAAAGTAAAAATAGTTTCATATGTAAATCAATGACACTCTCTCGAATGAGCCTACTCTTGTATTTGTTCAACAAGTAGTAAAAAAGATATAGAGTTCAACAAAAGCCAGGTAACAAATCTTACTAAAAAATAAATTTTTAAGCTGAAATGTCCACGTTTTTTCGGACACGTCGCGCTAACCCCTCGCCTATCCCTTCTCCCGAGTTTTTTGTATTATACATATACAACATGTGTGTATATCATATCGAGGCATGTGTTGGTGCACAACTACGTCCAGCAATTAGATATAGTCAAAAAAATGAAAATGTAACCGTATAGCATAGCCGTCACACGAAAACTGCCTGCCGCTTGATTTTTTTTTGTTTAAATAAAAAATATCAATTGTTGATAACTTCGGGCCATGAATTTAATGATTATTGATGTATTCTTGATTTTATAAATTTTAATTTAAAATGAATTATAATAAAAAAAAAAACGATTGTTTATAAAGTTTCCAAGTGAGATTAATTTTTTTTTTTCTTGAATCGTGTTTTTTCATTTTTTTTACATCTCATATCAAATTTAAATTTGAAAAAAAAAACAAATCAGTAATTATTGAATTTGTGGTCCACTATCATAAAAAATTTATTATTATTCATGTAAAAAAAATAATAAAATGGGTGAGTGCAATTAAATAGAAAAAAAAAAATAATTTCGCTCTTGATGTATACACAGCTATGTTTATTTATTCGAGTACAATATTTTTATAAATTTATATATTTTATGAATTTTTACGTAATTCATATTTATATAATTTTTACTAAACAACTATAAATAACTTTTTTTTTTGTGAACAAAATTTATCGGAAAAAATGGGGATGATACTAGGCAAACATAACTTGAAAAGAGGTATTCAGAACTGCTTATACATTTTTAATCGGCCAAGTTAAAAACTAGTTTTCCTGCCCTGCGACTTTCAAAATTTATTGAAAAATTTTCGGATAACACTAGGCGAACATAACTTGGAAAGAGGTATTCAGAACTGCTTATACATTTTTAATCGTCCAAGTTAAAAACTAGTTTTCCTGCCCTGCGACTTTCAAAATTTATCGGAAAAAATGGGGATGATACTAGGCAAACATAACTTGAAAAGAGGTATTCAGAACTGCTTATACATTTTTAATCGTCCAAGTTAAAAACTAGTTTTCCTGCCCTGCGACTTTCAAAATTTATTGAAAAATTTTCGGATAACACTAGGCGAACATAACTTGGAAAGAGGTATTCAGAACTGCTTATACATTTTTAATCGTCCAAGTTAAAAACTAGTTTTCCTGCCCTGCGACTTTCAAAATTTATCGGAAAAAATGGGGATGATACTAGGCAAACATAACTTGAAAAGAGGTATTCAGAACTGCTTATACATTTTTAATCGTCCAAGTTAAAAACTAGTTTTCCTGCCCTGCGACTTTCAAAATTTATCGGAAAAAATGGGGATGATACTAGGCAAACATAACTTGAAAAGAGGTATTCAGAACTGCTTATACATTTTTAATCGTCCAAGTTAAAAACTAGTTTTCCTGCCCTGCGACTTTCAAAATTTATCGGAAAAAAAACGCATAATACTAGGCAAACATAACTTGAAAAGAGGTATTCAGAACTGCTTATACATTTTTAATCGTCCAAGTTAAAAACTAGTTTTCCTGCCCTGCGACTTTCAAAATTTATTGAAAAATTTTCGGATAACACTAGGCGAACATAACTTGGAAAGAGGTATTCAGAACTGCTTATACATTTTTAATCGTCCAAGTTAAAAACTAGTTTTCCTGCCCTGCGACTTTCAAAATTTATTGAAAAATTTTCGGATAACACTAGGCGAACATAACTTGGAAAGAGGTATTCAGAACTGCTTATACATTTTTAATCGTCCAAGTTAAAAACTAGTTTTCCTGCCCTGCGACTTTCAAAATTTATTGAAAAATTTTCGGATAACACTAGGCGAACATAACTTGGAAAGAGGTATTCAGAACTGCTTATACATTTTTAATCGTCCAAGTTAAAAACTAGTTTTCCTGCCCTGCGACTTTCAAAATTTATTGAAAAATTTTCGGATAACACTAGGCGAACATAACTTGGAAAGAGGTATTCAGAACTGCTTATACATTTTTAATCGTCCAAGTTAAAAACTAGTTTTCCTGCCCTGCGACTTTCAAAATTTATCGGAAAAAATGGGGATGATACTAGGCAAACATAACTTGAAAAGAGGTATTCAGAACTGCTTATACATTTTTAATCGTCCAAGTTAAAAACTAGTTTTCCTGCCCTGCGACTTTCAAAATTTATTGAAAAAATTTTCGGATAACTAGGCGAACATAACTTGGAAAGAGGTATTCAGAACTGCTTATACATTTTTAATCGTCCAAGTTAAAAACTAGTTTTCCTGCCCTGCGACTTTCAAAATTTATTGAAAAATTTTCGGATAACACTAGGCGAACATAACTTGGAAAGAGGTATTCAGAACTGCTTATACATTTTTAATCGTCCAAGTTAAAAACTAGTTTTCCTGCCCTGCGACTTTCAAAATTTATTGAAAAATTTTCGGATAACACTAGGCGAACATAACTTGGAAAGAGGTATTCAGAACTGCTTATACATTTTTAATCGTCCAAGTTAAAAACTAGTTTTCCTGCCCTGCGACTTTCAAAATTTATCGGAAAAAATGGGGATAATACTAGGCAAACATAACTTGAAAAGAGGTATTCAGAACTGCTTATACATTTTTAATCGTCCAAGTTAAAAACTAGTTTTCCTGCCCTGCGACTTTCAAAATTTATCGGAAAAAATGGGGATGATACTAGGCAAACATAACTTGAAAAGAGGTATTCAGAACTGCTTATACATTTTTAATCGTCCAAGTTAAAAACTAGTTTTCCTGCCCTGCGACTTTCAAAATTTATTGAAAAATTTTCGGATAACACTAGGCGAACATAACTTGGAAAGAGGTATTCAGAACTGCTTATACATTTTTAATCGGTCAAGTTAAAAACTAGTTTTCCTGCCCTCCGACTTTCAAAATTTATCGGAAAAATTGGGGATGATACTAGGCAAACATAACTTGAAAAGAGGTTTATAACTGCTTGTACATTTTCAATCGGCCAAGTTAAAAACTAGTTTTCCAGGCCTACGACCTTCAAAATTTATTAAAAAATCTGCGGATAATCCTAAGCGAACATAATTTGATAAGAAGTATTCAGAACTATTCTATACTTTTTTATTCTGTGATACTTTCAAAATTCTTCGAAAAATAACTTTTTTTTTTTTTCAATTATTATATTTTTTTTTTTTATTTTTATTTTCTTTTTAAAAAATTTCAGTTTAATTATACTTTTATGACGTCGATTTTACAATAATAATAATAAAAATAATTGCCTGTTTAATGTTATTCAGAGCCAATGGCGCGTAATCGGCCTCGTTTCATTATATTTTCGTGTAAATTTTTTTTTTTTTAAAAAAAGAAACAAAAAATGTTTTTCAAAGTTGTTTAAAATCAAAATCTTTGGCTGCCACCTTTGATGTAACAATCGCCATCATGTAAATTCGCCTTGTTTAATTTCAGTTATGACAGATTGACAATTTATAATGTCATAATGCCTTAATATATGTATTTTTTTTTTTTATTTACGTATTATTTTTCTGTTAAAATTAATAAAATTATTGACAATTATTCTTACAATAAAATAATGATAAAACTGAAAAAATTTATACACCCA
>WSYQ01001300.1:0-154454 GCA_011426435.1 Lysiphlebus fabarum
TTGCTGGACACTTGAGTAAAATATCACAAATTAATATAGGCTATGATAATGGAAGATTATTTGTTTTAATGAAAATTCCATTAACGGAAAATCCAGTTTATCATATTTATAAATTACGATCATATCCTTTAGCTCAAGAATTGGGTAATAAAACAATAGGATCTGCTTGGATAAAACCAAGAGCTAATTATTTAATTTTATCATCTGATCAATCACAATATACTCTCATAAAAAAAAAAACTGATTTACCTTTTTGTCAAGCAAGTGTTAATATACATATATGTGAAGCATTATCATATCCTATCTATGAAAGTTCACATCAAGGTGGATGTGAAATTTCTTTAATTACCAAAATTAATGAATCACCATTACATAATTGTGACATTAAAATTTCTCGTTATTTTACCCCTTATTGGAAAAAATTAAATAATGAGCGTGGATGGTTATTCAGTCTACCAGGAGAACAGGAGTTGCATATATTATGTGGAGAAAAGAAAAAGAAAACTATTATTCTCCGTGGTGTAGGTATACTACGTATCCGAGCAGGTTGTCACGCACACATAAGCTATGGTACATTATTTGGACAACAGGCAATAGACATTGATACATTATATAATTTTAAAATGACAGCTACATTAAATGTTACAAAATTATTACCAGAAATTGTTGAATTTAATATAGGAGAAACAAATTATTCATCACCGAATCCAGCCGTTTTAATTTATGATACATCTCTTAAAGAAATAAAAAAAGAATTAATACAACAACGAGAAAAAATAAATGAAAAAAATCATGAAAAAAATGTCTTGTTTAAAATTGTTCTTGCTGAAATTGTAATGGGCCTTATTTTATCATTAGTTATTTTATTACCAGCATTTTTAATTATTATCAAAAAAATTTTATCATTTTTTAAAAAAGATAAATGTCACGTGGATGTTAAACCTGTCCCCCCGACAGTATCTTATTCTACTTCTACTTATTAAATTTTTCCCCCTACACTGTCTTGTTCTACTTATTAAATTTTTCCCCTACTTATTGAATAATTATATAAAGAGCCACTGTTTCGATAAATAAAATAAACTTAATCATGCAGTCAACTAGTAATCTTCTCTTGGCACATTCAGCTGCACTTAACAAGTCACAAACAAAAATTATACGTGTCGGATTTTGGTTAGATCATAAAATAAATATTCAAATTTGTGACAATATTTCAAAAAGAGCAATTTTATTTCCAATATATAAATGGGAAAAATTTGTAAAGAAACTTGAATTTATATTATCTTGGTATTCATCCAATGAAGATACAAATGAAGCAAAGAAGAAAAAATATTCACCAATTAAATTTGATGATATCGAAATAACTTTTAGTTATTCACACAACACACCTTCTGTTATTATTGATGAAGGATTTGGTAAAATTGGTCTGCATGAAGTGTCAATGAAAGAAATTGGATATAAATTACCCTGGGTCCAATACTGTATAAGAAGTCTAGAAAATATACCTGCCGAAACATACTACAATGATCTTCTACATCACATATTTAAACGTATAATGTTAGAAGATTATATAAAATTACCAGCAATTGACGTATTGAAAGAAATTTATCTGAGTACGAATTACCTACATATCTTGTCCATTGAAGAAACTTTGAGAACAACTGAAAATTCATCATTTAGATTATTTTTTTACGAAACATTATTATATAATTTTGATCAATTATATGAGGACATAAAAAAAGGTTTTTCAAGATGTACGACTGGATAATTACAATGAATGGATTTATTAATAAAGATTATAAATTTATACCTAAGGAAATTGCTGTGGCTAGTGTTATTGGTAATGTAGTTAATCATTGGATTCTAACTGCACCTTGTGAATATTCAGAGCTCCCTATAAGTGCAAAAGTAGAAAATCAACGACGTCTAAAAGAAATTCATGGTTTGCATTGGTTTGATGGAGAAAGTAATATAGAAAAAGTATTAAGTATTTTACGCACTGTAGTAAAACAAAGTAAATTAATAATAACAAATAATGATGAGTCTACAATGTTTTTACAAAATTTATTTGGTCGAGATATTATTAATGTTGAAAATTTAAATGACTGGAATAAATTTTTGTCAACAGAAACATCAAAATCTAAATGTATAATTCATAATAATTTACCATATCACGAATGTGCTCTTTTTCATGCAAGATGTATCAAAAAATATTTTTTAAATAAAATGGATTCAATTAAAAATACTAGTGTTGACGAAACTGGTTAAATAATATAACAAAAATTTTTTAATAATGTACTTTATGTATGTCACCGGAAATGAATGTATAAATAAAGAAAAAAAAATATGTAAAGAATAAATAAATGTGTTTTTTAATTTTTTGACCTATTATCCATAAAATGCACCTGTATTTAAAAATAAATAATATGACATTTAAAAAATAAAAGAAACATAAAAAAATATTTTCAAATAAATATAAAAGTATATCTATATATATAGATACACCCCTTAAACTGTATACCGGGCCCCACGTGCTACCACTGTATACGACTATATCTATATATAATGTAGAAGTCAGCGCGCGCATGAGTTGAGACTTGGTTGCTTCTATCGCTCACATCAAAGAAAAAGCCCTGCGTATACACTGGGCCTTGCATACCTATACTTGCATGCTACACAGTATTTCTTGCATGCCAGACAGCTGTTCATCTCTCACTCGCTCATATGGTATATATATATATATATGGTATATATATATATATATATTTATATATATATAAAATAATTTAATAAAATAAAATAATAATTTTTAAATAATAATAATAATTGTTTAATAATAATAATAATAATTTTTTAAATAATAATAATAATAATTTTTTAAATAATAATAATAATAATAATAATAATAATTTTTTAAATAATAATAATAATAATTTTTTAATAATAATAATAATATTTTAATAATAATAATAATTTTTAATAATAATAATAATATTTTTTTAAATAATAATAATAATATTTTTAGGGGTTGTTTAAAGGGGTGTTTAATGGGGTGTTTAGCTTGAGGGGACCAGCCGCGGGGAGATACGCGAAGGGAAATTACTCCTCAGTTCGTAGGGATCTCCGCGGGGTATACATCTTAACGGCACGGAGGGGCTGGAGGGGAACCTCTCAAACCAGTTCTGAACAGACTCAGGCCTATTCCAAATGCACGGTGCGCCATATCCCCTTATACTCTACTTACATTTTTAATCGTCCAAGTTAAAAACTAGTTTTCCTGCCCTGCGACTTTCAAAATTTATTGAAAAATTTTCGGATAACACTAGGCAAACATAACTTGAAAAGAGGTATTCAGAACTGCTTATACATTTTTAATCGTCCAAGTTAAAAACTAGTTTTCCAGCCCTGCGACTTTCAAAATTTATCGGAAAAAAAGCGCATAACACTAAGCAAACATAACTTGAAAAGAGGTATTCAGAACTGCTTATACATTCTTAATCGTCCAAGTTAAAAACTAGTTTTCCTGCCCTGCGACTTTCAAAATTTATCGGAAAAAAAACGCATAATACTAGGCGAACATAACTTGAAAAGAGGTATTCAGAACTGCTTATACATTTTTAATCGTCCAAGTTAAAAACTAGTTTTCCTGCCCTGCGACTTTCAAAATTTATCGGAAAAAATGGGGATGATACTAGGCAAACATAACTTGAAAAGAGGTATTCAGAACTGCTTATACATTTTTAATCGTCCAAGTTAAAAACTAGTTTTCCTGCCCTGCGACTTTCAAAATTTATTGAAAAATTTTCGGATAACACTAGGCGAACATAACTTGGAAAGAGGTATTCAGAACTGCTTATACATTTTTAATCGTCCAAGTTAAAAACTAGTTTTCCTGCCCTGCGACTTTCAAAATTTATCGGAAAAAATGGGGATGATACTAGGCAAACATAACTTGAAAAGAGGTATTCAGAACTGCTTATACATTTTTAATCGTCCAAGTTAAAAACTAGTTTTCCTGCCCTGCGACTTTCAAAATTTATTGAAAAATTTTCGGATAACACTAGGCGAACATAACTTGGAAAGAGGTATTCAGAACTGCTTATACATTTTTAATCGTCCAAGTTAAAAACTAGTTTTCCTGCCCTGCGACTTTCAAAATTTATTGAAAAATTTTCGGATAACACTAGGCGAACATAACTTGAAAGAGGTATTCAGAACTGCTTATACATTTTTAATCGTCCAAGTTAAAAACTAGTTTTCCTGCCCTGCGACTTTCAAAATTTATCGGAAAAAATGGGGATGATACTAGGCAAACATAACTTGAAAAGAGGTATTCAGAACTGCTTATACATTTTTAATCGTCCAAGTTAAAAACTAGTTTTCCTGCCCTGCGACTTTCAAAATTTATTGAAAAATTTTCGGATAACACTAGGCGAACATAACTTGGAAAGAGGTATTCAGAACTGCTTATACATTTTTAATCGTCCAAGTTAAAAACTAGTTTTCCTGCCCTGCGACTTTCAAAATTTATCGGAAAAAATGGGGATGATACTAGGCAAACATAACTTGAAAAGAGGTATTCAGAACTGCTTATACATTTTTAATCGTCCAAGTTAAAAACTAGTTTTCCTGCCCTGCGACTTTCAAAATTTATTGAAAAATTTTCGGATAACACTAGGCGAACATAACTTGGAAAGAGGTATTCAGAACTGCTTATACATTTTTAATCGTCCAAGTTAAAAACTAGTTTTCCTGCCCTGCGACTTTCAAAATTTATCGGAAAAAATGGGGATGATACTAGGCAAACATAACTTGAAAAGAGGTATTCAGAACTGCTTATACATTTTTAATCGTCCAAGTTAAAAACTAGTTTTCCTGCCCTGCGACTTTCAAAATTTATCGGAAAAAATGGGGATGATACTAGGCAAACATAACTTGAAAAGAGGTATTCAGAACTGCTTATACATTTTTAATCGTCCAAGTTAAAAACTAGTTTTCCTGCCCTGCGACTTTCAAAATTTATCGGAAAAAATGCGGATAATACTAGGCAAACATAACTTGAAAAGAGGTATTCAGAACTGCTTATACATTTTTAATCGTCCAAGTTAAAAACTAGTTTTCCTGCCCTGCGACTTTCAAAATTTATTGAAAAAATTTTCGGATAACACTAGGCGAACATAACTTGGAAAGAGGTATTCAGAACTGCTTATACATTTTTAATCGTCCAAGTTAAAAACTAGTTTTCCTGCCCTGCGACTTTCAAAATTTATTGAAAAATTTTCGGATAACACTAGGCGAACATAACTTGGAAAGAGGTATTCAGAACTGCTTATACATTTTTAATCGTCCAAGTTAAAAACTAGTTTTCCTGCCCTGCGACTTTCAAAATTTATCGGAAAAATTTTCGGATAACACTAGGCAAACATAACTTGAAAAGAGGTATTCAGAACTGCTTATACATTTTTAATCGTCCAAGTTAAAAACTAGTTTTCCTGCCCTGCGACTTTCAAAATTTATCGGAAAAAACGGATAACACTAGGCAAACATAACTTGAAAAGAGGTATTCAGAACTGCTTATACATTTTTAATCGTCCAAGTTAAAAACTAGTTTTCCTGCCCTGCGACTTTCAAAATTTATCGGAAAAAATGGGGATAATACTAGGCAAACATAACTTGAAAAGAGGTATTCAGAACTGCTTATACATTTTTAATCGTCCAAGTTAAAAACTAGTTTTCCTGCCCTGCGACTTTCAAAATTTATTGAAAAATTTTCGGATAACACTAGGCGAACATAACTTGGAAAGAGGTATTCAGAACTGCTTATACATTTTTAATCGTCCAAGTTAAAAACTAGTTTTCCTGCCCTGCGACTTTCAAAATTTATTGAAAAATTTTCGGATAACACTAGGCGAACATAACTTGGAAAGAGGTATTCAGAACTGCTTATACATTTTTAATCGTCCAAGTTAAAAACTAGTTTTCCTGCCCTGCGACTTTCAAAATTTATCGAAAAATTTTCGGATAACACTAGGCGAACATAACTTGGAAAGAGGTATTCAGAACTGCTTATACATTTTTAATCGTCCAAGTTAAAAACTAGTTTTCCTGCCCTGCGACTTTCAAAATTTATCGGAAAAAATGGCATGATACTAGGCAAACATAACTTGAAAAGAGGTATTCAGAACTGCTTATACATTTTTAATCGTCCAAGTTAAAAACTAGTTTTCCTGCCCTGCGACTTTCAAAATTTATCGGAAAAAATGGGGATGATACTAGGCAAACATAACTTGAAAAGAGGTATTCAGAACTGCTTATACATTTTTAATCGTCCAAGTTAAAAACTAGTTTTCCTGCCCTGCGACTTTCAAAATTTATCGAAAAATTTTCGGATAACACTAGGCAAACATAACTTGAAAAGAGGTATTCAGAACTGCTTATACATTTTTAATCGGTCCAAGTTAAAAACTAGTTTTCCTGCCCTCGACTTTCAAAATTTATCGGAAAAATTGGGGATGATACTAGGCAAACATAACTTGAAAAGAGGTTTATAACTGCTTGTACATTTTCAATCGGCCAAGTTAAAAACTAGTTTTCCAGGCCTACGACCTTCAAAATTTATTAAAAAATCTGCGGATAATCCTAAGCGAACATAATTTGATAAGAAGTATTCAGAACTATTCTATACTTTTTTATTCTGTGATACTTTCAAAATTCTTCGAAAAATAACTTTTTTTTTTTTTCAATTATTATATTTTTTTTTTTTATTTTTATTTTCTTTTTAAAAAATTTCAGTTTAATTATACTTTTATGACGTCGATTTTACAATAATAATAATAAAAATAATTGCCTGTTTAATGTTATTCAGAGCCAATGGCGCGTAATCGGCCTCGTTTAATTATATTTTCGTGTAAATTTTTTTTTTTTAAAAAAAGAAACAAAAAATGTTTTTCAAAGTTGTTTAAAATCAAAATCTTTGACTGCCACTTTTGATGTAACAATCGCCATCATGTAAATTCGCCTTGTTTAATTTCAGTTATGACAGATTGACAATTTATAATGTCATAATGCCTTAATATATGTATTTTTTTTTTTTATTTACGTATTATCTTTCTGTTAAAATTAATAAAATTATTGACAATTATTCTTACAATAAAATAATGATAAAACTGAAAAAATTTATACACCCATACCTACTGATATGAAAAAAAAAAAAACAATGACAAAAAAAACATATGACATGAATATAATTTTTGAGTGACATTTTATAAACTTTTAATTAATAATAAATAAAAAAAGTAAGTAATAATTTATGTAAATAAAAATTAATAATTAAAGTTTATATGAAATAAAATTAATATTATTTTTAAAATTTTTTTGTTTTGTTTTTTAAACAGCTAAAATAAAACTTTGATTATCCGAATCATATTTATAAAACAAGCAAATATGTCATCACCAATTAGTAATTTATCAACTGAATTATTAATAAAAATATTTACATACGTTGATATTAATGAACGTTTAAAACTTGAAGAAGGCAAGATATCTCCATTAACAACATATATTTTATCTAATTATACATAAAATACGTATGAATAATAAAAAATTTTAATTTCAGTATGCAAACGTTGGTGTGAAATAAGTAAATGTAAATGGCTTGATATAAAATATGTACATTTATCATATAAACGTAATTCAAGTTATATTCGTCGTGTAACAAATCGTTTAAATGTACTTGAAATATATGACACATGTAATTCACCACTGCTTAAAAATATAACTCAATATATTGGTGTATTTAATAATTTACAAAAATTTGAATACAGTACTGTCGAACATTCATGTGATAATTTTTTTTGTAATGATACAAATGATTTAACTCAAGTATTAGAGTTATTACCAGTAACATTAAAAAAATTTTGTTTACATAAATGTATATTATTACCAACATATAATATTGGTAAATTTAAATCATTAAAACATTTTTCATATTCATATCCAAATTGTTTGTCATATGAATTAGAAAATGTATTAACAAATGTACTTGAATCATTACCAGATACACTTGAATCATTACATGTTTTTGGACAATCATTAAATACAAAATTTGTAAGTTAATAATCAGTATTTTTTATGAATATTATTAATCTATTTTTTATTTTTTTTTATTTAATTTTAGCATATTGGAAAATTACAATCATTAAAATTTTTATGGCTTTGGTCATTGAAACTTAAAAAAAATAATATTACTGGATTAGAATGTCTTGATAAAAATTTGGAACATGTACGTTTATGGGGTAGAGAAATTGATAGTGATTATTTAAAACAAGTTCAACAACTTCATTGTGTTAAAATGTTTACACATACACAAGAAGAACAGCTTCTTGCATAAATAATATTGTTAATTGTAGATTTAGAAAAGGAGAAAAAAAAAAACAAATAATTAATTTTTAATTTTTAATTTTTATTTGAAACAATATTACAATGTTTTTTTTTTTAAATTTTAGATAATCATATGTTTATTTTATTGTTAAAAAAATTATTTGGTTTTTGTTTTTTACAAATTATATTTATATAATATTTTATTTTTTTTTGTTGACTATTTTATATATTTTGAAAATTAAGACTGCATTTTTGGATGTTAAAATTATTAATTATAAATTTATTATTTATGTTTTTAACTATTGTATATTAAAATTTAAATAAATAAAAAATTTTATCTATATATTAAATAAATAAATATATTTAATTAATTAATTTATATATTTCTTCAAGTTGGCAATGATAAAATGTTTTGGTTCATTTTCAATATGCGACAATAATTTTAAGTCTATTTTCCACTGTTTTCATAAAAAAAAAATTATAACCTCGCAGTGTAATTGTCTCTTGACAACACGCTAGGCGTTGATACGTGGTTTTTTTTAATTATAAATTTACATATGTAATAAAATAAAAAACAATAATAATTAATAATATTAAATAAAAGTTAAATAATTATTAATAAATAAACAATGTCGTCAAGAGCCGGTACAATGCGTTCAATTCCTGAACATAATACAAGAATTGAATATGTACAATGTGATGGTTTAACAGCTATGAAAATTATCAAGCATTGTCATGAAGAATCTGCTGGTAATATGGAAGTTGCACAAGGTGCATTACTTGGTTTGGTTGTACAAAATCGTTTGGAAATAACAAATTGTTTTCCATTTCCAAAAAATGATGAAGTACATGAAGAAGAAGAGTATCAACTTGCTGTTATGCGTCGTCTAAGAAGGTAACGATATTTTTATTATGATAAATATATTAATAATAATTTTATTATAATTTTCAATATATAATAAAATAGTTGATTATATTTTTAGATATAAAAATTTTTTATTGATGATAATAATAATAATAATAATATTAATTTATTTATTAATTTTACAGAGTAAACGTTGATCATTTTCATGTTGGATGGTATCAAAGTGCTGATGTTGGAAATTTTTTAAGTGTCTCACTTCTTGAGTCACAATATCATTATCAAACATCAATTGAAGAATCAGTTGTTGTTATTTATGATACAGCTAAATCAGGACGTGGTTTTTTGACAATAAAAGCATATCGTTTGACACCACAAGCAATACAAATGTATAAAGATGGTGAATTTACACCAGATGCATTACGTTCATTAAAAATTGGATATGAAACATTATTTGTTGAAATTCCAATTGTTATTAAAAATAGTAATTTAACAAATATTATGATGTCAGAAGTTGAAGAAATGATACCAGAAGAAGCAGGATCAAAATATTTAGATCTTGGTACTGCATCTGTACTTGAAGGACAATTACGTTGTATGATGGATCGTGTTGATGAATTAAATCAAGAAGCTATTAAATTTAATAGACATCAACATCTTGTTATTCGTCAACAACAAGATAAAAATAGATTATTACAAAAACGTGCACAAGAAAATGCAGCAAGAGCTGCTAAAGATGAACCACCATTACCTGATGATGATATTAATAAACTTATGAGACCATTACCAGTACCACCAAGATTAAATCCAATGATTATTGCTGGACAAATTAATACTTATAGTCAGCATATATCACAATTTTGTGCTCAAAGTTTGGCTAAACTCTATATCACTCAAAGTCTTCAGAGTGCCAAGGAATCAAAATCATCAAATTAAAAACATACCTATTACTAACAAATTTACAAAAAAAAACATATGTATCCATTTGTCAATACAATTTTTTCATATTTGATTCCAATTTGTATACAATAATTTTATGAACAACATCAGTAATAAAATTATCAAATCTATATATTAATTGTAAATTTACATTATTATTTTTTGTTTGTTTTTTTATTTTTTTATATTTTATTTATAATTAATAACAATATACATAGAATTAAATTAATCAAGTCAAAAGAATAATAAAAAAAAATTTCATCAATACATATATTATTTTACTCAACAAATAAATGACAAACAAACAGAAAAAAAATTAAGAAAAAATGGTGAAAATCTAGAACTAGTATTCTATTCAAAAAATTCGGTCAATTGTTTTTCTTTTTTTTTTAATTAATAGTCAAAAATAATTAGAATAATAACAAAAAAAAAATTGAATCAATTGTTAAGATATCAGTAAAAATTTTTTTACAACTCCCGCCATGTGTTCTAGATATCCCTACTTATTTTGATACCAATAAGAAAACCATCATGGCTGTAAACGTCAAGTTTGTTTGTTGATAATAATAAAAGATATAAAATTTTATATCATTTTTATTCTCGTGGGTGTACTTATACACATTTACCTGTTCAATTGTGTGTACATATTATCATTATTATTATTATCAATAAAAGAGAGGGAATGTATAACTAAAGTAGGAGTTACATACGCGAATAATTGACAAGAAGAAAAAAAACATCTCAGCTAGTTTTTTTTACAGATGCCGTGATGAACGAATTAAATAACAATGGTGGTATGTTTTTATTAATTGTTATTTATTTTTGATAAATTTAATAATCATTTAATTATAATTATTATAATGTTGTTATTTTTAAATTCATTGTGATTATAAAGAGAATGTGATATTGTTTTTAGTGATGCTTGACACATCGTCTGTAAATTTCTATATGTGTAAATTCGCGTGGGCGTCATGTCCTTCTCACCAACAATATTAATTATTTAATATCATTATTATTTATTAATTTATCAACAATATTATTTATAAAATAATAATAACAATAATAATAATGATGATTAAATTTATATTATTAACAAATAAAAAAAGATCAATACAATCGTAATATCGAAATAATTATATATAAAATGTCGTTTGTTTGATAATTTCGTCAACAGCAGTTTAATAAAAAGTGTGTGTTTTATTGTTGGATATGATTCATTCAATATATTTATAATAATAATGTCTATTGGTAAAAAATTTATTATGTTTATTGAAAAAAATGAATATACCTATATCAATTTTTTTTTTCTTGGAAATTTGTTTTTTTTTTTTTGTATACAATTGTAAACAAATGTTATTTTAATAAATGTTTATTTACAATTAAATAATTAATTTTTTTAATTTATAGATCCAGGTGGTGGTGGAGATGGTGAAATTGAAGGACCTTTAATTTGTGCTGGATGTCTCAATGCTATTGATGAGGATGAATTTGTTCAAGCATTAAATCAAGAATGGCATATTGATTGTTTTCAGTTAGTATAATTATAATTATTTAATAAAAATATTAAATACTTTAAAAGTATTTTTTAATTAATTAAAAAATTATTTATAATTTAAACAGATGTTCAGCGTGTGATGTATCATTAAACTCATGGTATTTTGAAAAAGATGGTTTATTATTTTGTAAAGATGATTATTGGGCATCATATGGTGAAGCATGTCAAGGTTGTGGTCAAGTTATCACTGGACCAGTTATGCTTGCTGGTGATCATAAATTTCATCCAGAATGTTTTGCTTGTAATTTATGTGGTAGTTTTATTGGTGATGGTGAGAGTTATGCACTTGTTGAAAGATCAAAACTTTATTGTGGTTGTTGTTATAAAAGACAAATGCAACCACTCAGTAGAACATCAAATTATCCATTTATTAGAAAACCACATAGTATTAGACTTGTTGAAATACCACCAAATACAAAAGATCCAGAAAAACAAAGAGGTATTAAATTAACTGTTGATGCAACACCAAGTCCAAGAAGTTATGGATGTGCATTACTACGAATTTCAGAGTAAGTTATTTTATTTATTTTATTATAACATTTAACAAGGAAAATTTTTGATAAAAAAAAAATATCAAATACATATATTTTTGTTGTTACATACCTATAAATTATTTGAGCACTTTTACCAAGTCTGATTAATTTATTTGATTTAATTTTTTTAAAACTGATATATTATTTGATGTGACTTTCATATTTTCGATTATTATATTTGATTGTCATTAAATATCACAGGCTAATGACAAATGTACGTGGAAAGATCAATAAGCTGGTTGCCTCTGTCTTGGAGGTTTTATTTAATTTATGCTGCAGTTTCTTTGATAATAGGTACAAAATTACCTGAATAATATATTATCAATGCACGAATATTGAATTTTATTAAAACACTATTATATTATTATTTTTTTCAAATAGTTTATCAAGATGTTTATCTATTTTTTATTTAGTTATTATTTAGTTTTAATTATTTATTGTTGTTATTGTTGTTTAATTAAAAAGCACGATAATAAATATATGATATTATCAGTTGCTATTTAATTTAAGTTAACATGAATATATATATATATACATATATTTCAGACTCAACATGTCAGGTGATTTAATGTCACTACATATTGGTGATAGAATACTTGAAATAAATGGTACACCAGTTAAGGATCAACCAGTTGAAAGTATTGAAGATTTAATAAGATATTCAGATTCAGTTTTACAAGTAAGAAAATATTCAATAATCATTATTATTATTATTATTATTATTATTATATTTGACTTGAAAAATGATTATTAATTTATTGAAAATTAATTAATTTATTTAGTTAACAATTGAACATGATCCTGATGCTCTATCAAAACGTACATCACCATCAGCAATTTTATCAACAGCAACAAGTCCAATATCAAGTCCTGAAAGTAAAGAAAGATTATTTAAACGTCGAGATGAAGGATATATAAGTGGTAATCGTAGTAGACAATTACGTAGATCACGTGATCCAACAAATAAAGAAAGAAGTAGTTCAATGTCAAGATTACTTGATTGTTCACCATCATCAAATTCAACATGTGATTTAAATAGAACAAGATCATTTCGTGTTGAGCCAAAAAATCAACGTATATTTCGTGCAAGTGATTTAGTTAAAGGTGAACTTCTTGGTAAAGGTTTTTTTGGTCAAGTATATAAAGTAACACATCGTGAAACAAATGAAATAATGGTATTAAAAGAATTATATCGCGTTGATGAAGAAGCACAAAAAAATTTTTTAAAAGAAGTTGCTGTATTACGTTCACTTCATCATAATAATGTATTAAGATTTATTGGTGTACTTTATAAAGATAAAAAACTTCATCTTGTTACTGAATATATATCTGGTGGTACACTAAAATCATTATTACATGATACTAATGAACCATTACCTTGGGAACAAAGAACATCATTTGCTAAAGATATTGCTGCTGGAATGGCATATTTACATTCAATGAATATAATACATCGTGATTTAAATTCACATAATTGTCTTGTACGTGAAGATAAAACAGTTGTTGTTGCTGATTTTGGTCTTGCAAGAATTATACAAAATAATAATAGCAGCAACAATCATAACAGCAACAATAATAACAATAACAATAATAATAATCATGATAAAAAAAAATTTAATGGTGTTGATTGTACTGGTGTTATTGGTACTCGTAATAATAATCATGTTGAAATTAAATGTTCAAAAAAAGAAAGAAAAAAACGTTATACTGTTGTTGGTAATCCATATTGGATGGCACCAGAAATGATGAAAGGTAATAAATATGATGAAAAAGTTGATATATTTAGTTTTGGTATTGTTGTTTGTGAAATAATTGGACGTGTACAAGCTGATCCAGATTATTTACCACGTTCATCTGATTTTGGTTTAAATCAAAAAGTATTTAGAGAAAAATTTTGTACAAATTGTCCAGAAACATTTTATATGATTGCATTTTTATGTTGTGATTTAAATCCTGATAAAAGACCACCATTTGAAGTTATGGAAGTATGGCTAGAAGGTTTAGCTATGCATTTATCTGTTGGTGCAAAATTATCATCTGATTTAGATTTTGATATACGTCATTATACTGGACCAAGTACAAGTAGTAGTGAATCAACAACACCAGAAACATTAACACCTGGTTTAAAACCAATTAAAGAAACATTTATTGAAAAAAAAAAAAATAATTGTGATGATAGTACACTTGAAAGAGAAATTGAAAGAGATATACCACGTAATAAATATTCACGACAATCTAGTCAAGTTGATAAAATTAATAAATTTTCAAGACAAAATTCAAAATCAAATGATTCAATTATTTGTGATGAAAAAATTGATAATATTATAACACAAAATTCTTCTAATATTAATAAAATTGAAAAATTTGATTGTGATATTGATAAAATTACTTTGAATGATTCATTATTAAAAAATAATAAAATATTAAAATATCCAGAAAATAAAAAAACATCACCTATTATCGAAAAAATTAAATTTGTTGGAAATTCAAATATAAATACAACATGTCAACCTAATAATATTGATAATAATAATTTTTTACAAAAATTAAATTCAGCATTAATTGAAAAAACTAATGATAAAACAAATGAAATAAATAATATTGAAGATAATGAAATTGATAAATCATGGAAATCACCAGAAGCTGGTGGTTTTGTTGGTACATATTTTAAACAAATTGGTAAACTTAAAAATACAATTGAAAAAAATAGAGCAATATCAAAACAACAAAATAATACAAATTTAACAAATAATACAGATATTAATAAAAAAAATAAAAAAGATTCACCAAAAGGTTCATATCTAAGAAGAATGAAAATATCACCAACAAAAGAACAAACTAAAAATGCATTTATAAGTATTCAACAAAGACAACAATTAACAAGTGATAATAATTTATTAGATAATGATAATAATAATAATTTAAAAAGACAATCAAGTATTGCATCAAGTATTGGTACAATTTTATCACGTCATACAAGTTTAACTGATTCAGATACATTACCAAAACAAAACACTGTACATTCATTGTACAATAATAAAACAAAAAAAATTTCACACAATGATAATTTTGATTCAAATTCTAGTACATTAAAAAAAACTGATTTATATCATAGTGATAGTTTTTGTTCAAATGACAGTACATTAAAAAATAATGATTATTTAACATTTAAAAATTTAGAATCGAATATACATGATGAACCAGATAATGACAATACAACTGATGATAATAATGATAAAAATTTATTTAATTATTCAGAATGTTATAAAAATATTGATTTATGTAGAACAGATAGTTTTTGTACAGACAGTGCTGTTGGTACAATGAAAAGTGATTTTTTTGATGATATTGATATTGTTGAATTGCAAAAAAATAATTCAACAAATGTCATTTGTTGTACACATAAAACAAATCAATCACCATCATCATCATCATCATCAACAACAACAACAACAACTCCTATTGAAAGCACTGCACTATGAATAATTAATATTTATCATCAGAATAAATATAAACAAGTTAATGTATTTAATTAATACATTCCTAAATAATAAACACTAAAACATGTGTATTCCTAAAAATATATATAAAAAAAAGATGAAAAATAATGTGTTCTTGCCCATGAAGAAAATCGTAATTGCAACTGGGTTCGTTAAAAGAATAATAATAATAATTTTTGGCTTAAATGAATAAACATTCCATCCAAATTAATTATTAAAATTTTTTTTTACAAATATAGAATTTAGAAAATATTATTTGTTTATTAATATTTTCAATATATATAATATAAATTAATTTTTTTTAAGAACGTAAATAATGATAGCTGTTGTTTTAAAAATTTTTATAAAGTTGCATTTAAGATGATGAATTATTAGACTTTTTTTTTTATATATACACTTTTATATATATAATTTTGCGTATTTTAAATAGACTGAAAATCATAGAATAATGATTTCATTGTTATATTGTAAAAACGAAAATTTTCATAAAATTATGCAGTATGAAAATTAGAAAAAAAAAAACAAACAAACTCAACTGCAAGCCTAATCAACATGTACCTTTTTTTTTGATGGAATTAATATATAATTGAATATATATTTAATACAACAGCAATATAATTTTTTAGATTTGTGACAAGGATAGTTTTGACATGATAATAATAATAACTAAGACAAGCGAAATGTATAGATAACTTTTAGTATGTAAATAGTATTTTTTCTTTTTTTTTGTATATAAATGCAATGACTAATTTTACATGTCAAATTCAAAACACTAATTATATAATATTATTATAACTGCGACTAGTTGCTTTTTATGTTTCTGTAATTTAATTTTTTTTTTTATAACAATTTATTAAAACTAAAAAAATTTTTTTTTCTTATTAAATACGAATATTTAATAAGATTAAGTAATTATTTTATAATTTTCAATTTATTAAAATTATTTATAATATTTTTTTATCTATTTTATTTTAAAAAGTAAATTTTTTTGATATTTAAATTTTTATTTTAATATTTCATTTATAATTTGTTATAAATTTTTGTTTTTTTTATTTGTAAAATTTTTTATTAATTTTTTTTAAATTTTGGTGCACGATTTAATTATTAGATTATATATTTTTTAAACAATCTTTATTTATTTACTGTTTAAACAATTTGAATAAATTCAAGTGCGATATTTGTTGCAATATTAAATCAATTTACAATGAATATATATATAATTTGTCACCTTGACTATTAAATATCAAGCCAGAAAAATTGCATAAACGTTAATTGTCTGTGATAGAAAGTGTTTTGAAAATTGTCTAGATTTTAATTGTATTTAATTAAAAGCATAAATTGCTAATTTTTAATTCAAAATTATTTATATTTACGTATACGTTAATTGTAATTTTTAGATACTTTATAATATATTAATTTTATTAATTTTAATTTAACGTATAGAATATATTTTAAAAAATTAATGCGTACTAACGCAATAAATAATTTTTTTAATTAAAAAAAATATTAATAAATGAAGAAATATAATTTTAATATGTAAAAGTATCATGTTATTATGCATAATGTTGCTCGGTCAAAACTCAGTATTAATATTAAAAATAAAATAACCCTGGTGGAAATATTTCTCTGGATTTTTCCAGTATTTTTTTGTTAATGGCTTGCCAAAAGTATTCCGGAGTTATGTCAAAAAAATATTTACAAATTGAAAGATAAATAAATAAATAAATAAATAAAAAACAGTTTATTATCTCATGTCATATTTTTTTTTCAAATGTAACTAACAGACTTTATCTTTTGTATAAATAATAACTAAAAATATTTATATATTATATTAAAACTGACTGAGCAACGAATAATAATTAAAAATAATAATATACAATTTTATATTACCAAATTTAAATTTATATATAATCGATTTAAAGGTCAAGAAACATAAGCACATAAAAAGATTTAATAGCACTTATGTTTCTTTATTTTTAAAACAAAAATTAATAGAATGTAAAAATAAAAAAATAATAATTAATTCCAAAAAAAAAAAAAAAAAAAAATTAAACTTAACTGAGACTAATATTATAAAATTATATCTTTATAAAAAGAAAAATAGAATTTGATAAAAAAAAAAAAAAAACTCATTAAGACACAAAATGCATTCACGAATATTAAATTGAATAAATCTGCTGGGAAGATGGTTTTTTTTTTTTTTTAAATAAAATTTGTATTACTAAATATATTGTAATAAAAATGTAATATCAATATTAAAATTTTTTTCTTTATAATGTTAATAAATTATCAGAAGTAATATTGGAAGATCCTGAAACAAATAAACCACAATTTTTTTTTTTTAAATATCATTAATTATAATTTTGAAATTAAAAAGTTTTGAATGACATTTTGGCTTAAATATTTAGCCAAGAATTGAATATTTTTTGTTTTTTTTTTTTCATTACTAATACTATTTGACTTTTAATTGAACATAAAGTTCAATTGTTATGATAAAATTTAAACAATCTAATCAATACAAATAAAAAAAAAATGACATTTGGATTATTGATTTAAGTTATTTAAAAGCTATGAGTTATCAGTTTAAATAATACACACCTGTTGTAAATATAATTTACAAATACATTTAGATAATTATTTGTATGTTTTGTAATTTTTATTATTTATTTATAAAAAAAAACAAAAAAAAACAAAGTCAAATTTCGCGCCATTTATTGAGCGACAGCCGCAATAATTTATTTCGACCAATAAAAAAGAAATTAATATCACGTGACTAAAATATAATTTTTTCATTGGTTATCTTTTTTTTTTTTTTTTTTTTTCTGGATCACGACACTCGACACTGCTCGACATCCCTGGAACAGCCTAGAACAATGGGTGGAAAGGATCCTAAACTCTCTAATTGTTGAACGCGTCATAAAATTTATCCAAATTAATAATTAATTAATTAATCAACAAAAACAAATAATCAATCAAATATTGTTATAATATTACAAGGTAATAATTTATTAAATATTATTTATCATTATTTTTATTATTATTAAAAAGGTTGACCTAATTTAACTGGATGAATTAATTTTTAACCTTAAATTATATGTTTGTTAAATAATTATTTTGATTATCTATCATCTATAAATTCTATAGATTAATTATCAATTAATATTAATAAATTAGTTATCAAGTATACAAATTTCATGTATATTTTCTTTTTTTTTTTTCTAACTTATGATATCATCAGCTTAATATTTAACAAGATAATCATCTAGATGATGAACTCGTGTATCACTTTATCAATTATTTTTTATTTTTATAGATTAAACGAGGTACTTATCACTACTTGGTAAATACAACATTCAGAGAAATATTGCTAGTATCAAACGACAGTTGAGTGTTGAAAACATCTGTAAAAATAACGCTGTTATAAAAGGTAAAATAAAAATTTAATTTTTAATAATATTATTGTATAAAATATAACAAAAATTTGTATTTATATTTATTTTTTTAATATAAAGAAATAAAAATTAATCAAGTTAATTTGTGCAACAGATAATAATTTATGTTTGAATAAATATATAAATTTAATTTATTTGAAATTATTTTTAGATATATTTATTTAACGTAAATAAAAATCATGGTTAATCAAGAACCATCACCTTATGGACAATATCCAGGACAAAATACAACTATAATTGTACCTAATTTTGGCTCTGAATCAACCAGAATGACTTGTCCAAGTTGTCGTTGTGTTATTCAAACATCTACTAACAAAAAATTAAGTTCAACCGGATGGTGGAGTGTACTTTGTTTGTGTTGTTTTTGTTGCTGCATTGGTGGTTTAATTCCATGTTGTATGGATAGTTGCAACAACGTAAAACACAGTTGTCCAAAGTGTGGTTCATATTTGGGTGAACTTAGAAATTAATCATCATCTTGACATGCAGTTGTAACAATATTTAATTATTGTTTTTTTTTTTTTACCAAGTTTTTCTTTAAATTTCATCTAAAAAATATAATAATTAACTACATAATTGCTTATTTATCTCAAGTATATAATTTAAATATTATAATTCTTACGTTTGATAGTTTATAATAACTATAATTTTGATATTTGTTTAAAAATCAAAACACAATTACCAGTGACAATGACAGTTTATATATTTCCATAATTTTTCTTAAATAAATTAATATTACTTGATAATTTATGGCATGTTTATATTTATTTAACTAATAATATAATATCCTTTTTTTTAATTTATCATTTGATTGTTTTATTTATCTATTTGCTGATTATATAAGTCTAAATTTATCATTCAGTTGGTACCTGTAATGATTCATCATATACAAATTAAAAGTTTTTCATGGTAAATAGCATTACTAGCAATACATCTGATGTATTATTATTCTTTTAAATGGATAATATTTTTATGAAATTATTAAATAACTTGTGTTGCAGAATTTATAGACAAAGTCACAGTAAAATCAAATGTTAAAATACATGACTAAGTTGGTTTTGTTTTTATATAATTCTAAATAATAATCTGGTTTTTTTTTTTTTTTTTTTTTTTTTTTTCACGCCTTATCAGTAAATATATTTTATTTTTAAAAATATTTTTATGACATAGGTGTTAGTGATCGCAACTCACCAACACAATAGTTTAAAAAAATATTAGTGACACATTATGACTATGATAAATTATAACTAATATATATAGCCATCAGTCGACAGTCGTGTGCTGAAATTAGCTTCAAAAACATCACTTCAAGGAGACGCAAATTACTACAAACAACACAATTAAAAGGTAAGAAACAAAAATATTATTTTAAAATAACATATAAATATTTAAATATATATACAAAGTGTATATATATATATATATATTGGTAGATATTAATTAAATATTTTTTTAATCAATATTTATATTTATATAATACAAAAAAATAGAAAAAAAAAATGATTGCCACGTGTGGAATGAAACATCAAGTTGTCTTGTGCCACACATAACATATATGTGTATTTAAATATACAAAAATAATTTATTTAAAATTATTTATTATTTTTTTTTTAGACAATTGTACGTAAATAAAAATCATGGACAAATCAGCAGCACCACCTTATGAACATGCAAATGCACCAGTTAATGGGTCACAAACTTATCAACCACCAGTTCATGGACAACCAGCTTATGGACCAACTTATCAACCACCAGCTCATGGACCACCAACTTCTAGACGACCATTTCATGGACAAAATAATGGACCACCAGCTCATGGATCGACTTCTGGACCAGCTTATGGACAAACTTATGGATCGTCTTTTTTTGTACAACAGCCAACATCTGTAGTTGCTTCAGGTTTAGGCCCTGTATCTTGCAGAATGACTTGTCCTCATTGCCACGCTTTGATTGATACTGCTATTCAAAGTGATTTAAGTTTAATTGGTTGGTTCAGTACATTTGTATTAACGTTTGCTTGCTGTTGTTGTATCCCATCTTTAATAGATACTTGTCACGATTTTAGACACAATTGTCCAA
The DNA here is from genome assembly GCA_011426435.1 of Lysiphlebus fabarum. Taxonomy (NCBI): domain Eukaryota; kingdom Metazoa; phylum Arthropoda; class Insecta; order Hymenoptera; family Braconidae; genus Lysiphlebus; species Lysiphlebus fabarum. Next base: position 21,297 of record WSYQ01001300.1, read on the forward strand.
ATTGTCGTGCATATTTGGGTCAATATAGAAGAAATTTATAAAATTGATAAAATATTATTTTAATATTTGTAAAAATATTTTTTATAATATTGCAATTTATCAATTGTTTTTTAAAAATTTTGTTTGAAAAAGTAATAATAAATTTTTAACAATATAAATTATCTTCTGAATTATTTACAACATCCTGATTATTAAAAATTACTTTTCATTTTAAAAAAAATAAAAAAGAATAATAAAAACTTAATTATATTTTTTGATAATGTTGATGATGCCAACAGGAGTGTATAAAAATTGAAAATTGAAAAAAACAAATAATTATAACAACATCATTATCATCATGATTCATCACAATCATAATATTATCTGACCAATGTTTACCAGATTTTTTCAAGATTTAAATGTATAAATTCTTTTAATGCATCATCAAGTGACATTGTATTACGTTTTATACTACCAATTGTTGTATCAATACGTCCCTAAAACTTTTAAATAACCAGTATACATTTATTTTATCATCTTTTAATAATTGTAATTTATAAAATATTGTATATCAGTCAAACCAAATGTTGCATTATAAATATGCATATTTTATTTGATAAATATATGCAGTATCATCAAGACTATACTATCTGCGAATGAACAGCATTACCACCTTTTGTTTTTAATTTTACTTTGCCAGATGATTTTTTATATACATTTTTATCACTTGCACTACGTGATGATGATGATGATGATTTAGTCATTGTAACTGCAATACGTTTTGATGGATCACTACCCCATCCACAAATTGTTTTTTTTTTGTTGATAATTTTATCAATTTTATTTTTTCCATGTATTATAAATTGCATATCTTTCAATGGTAATGTTTTTTTTATATTTTTAAATTTTTAAAAATAATGCATATTATTTTTAATTTTATTTTATAACACACGATGTGATTAATTTTTATTATTAAAAATGTAGTCATTAACAAATTTATCATTTATACCTATTGTATTTTAAAATTGACAAGAGTTTGGTGACTCATTGCGACTCACTGAACATGATATATTTGGAATAAAATTGGTGTCAGCGTCAACACATCAATAATAGATTAGTTAATATTTATCACCAACATTCGTGTGTTGGAATTAGTTTGACAATATTATTTTAAGTAGCCACACATCACTCTGTTCAACACAACTAGAAGGTAAATAGAATAAAATATTACTTTAAAAGAACAATAATAAATATATTTTAATAATATTTAAATATAAATATTTAAATACAAATCAGCATTACCACCTCATGTACCAATCAGAAAATCATCAAAACATAATCAACAGTAAAACTAATATTATGATGAAATTTTAAAAATAATTCAATAAATATTATACTGTTATTATTGTTGATTAGTGAATATTTTTATTGATAAAATAGTTCCATCAAAATATATAAGCAACAATTTTATAATAAAAAAAAATATATAGGTATATTGTAATATTTTATTTTTATATAATTTTAAAATAATAATCAGGTTTTTTTTTTTTTAAGGCCTTATCAGTAAATTTTTATTTTTAAAAATATTTTTATGACGTAGTTGATAGTCATCACAACTCACTGACACAATAAGTTGAGAAAATATTAGTGACACCTAACACTTTGATAAATTATAACTATAATATACATCGCCATTAGTCGTCAGTCGTGTGTTGGAATAAGCTTCGAAAACACCACTTCAAGGAGACGAAAATTAATATAAACAACACAATTAAAAGCAATTAAAAGGTAGGAAACACAAATATTATTTTAAAATAACATGTAAATATTTAAATATACATATACAAAGTGTTATATATATATATATATATTGGTAGATATTAATTAAATATTTTTTTAATCAATATTTATATTTATATAATACAAAAAAATAATTGCCACGTGTTGAATAAAACATCAAGTTGTTTTATGCCACAAATAACATATATGTGTATTTAAATATACAAAAATAATTTATTTAAAATTATTTATTATTTTTTTTTTAAACAGTTGTTGTACGTAAATAAAAATCATGGACAAATCAGCACCACCACCTTATGAATATGCAAATGCACCAGCTAATGGGTCACAAACTTATCAACCATCAGTCCATGGACAACCAGCTTATGGACCAGCTTATCAACCACCAGTTCGTGGACAACCAGCTTATGGACCAATTTATCAACCTCCAGTTCATAGACAACCAGCTTATGGACCATCATTTCCTGTACAACAGCCAACAACTGTTGTTGTTACAAGTTTAGGTCCTGAATCTACCAGAATGACTTGTCCTCATTGCCACGCTTTGATTAATACTGCTATTCAAAGTGATTTAAGTGTAATTGGTTGGTTAAGTGCACTTTTATTATTACCTTCTAGTTGTTGTTGCATTCCATGTTGCATAGACAATTGTTACGATGTTAAACACAATTGTCCAAATTGTCGTGCATATTTGGGTGAATATAGAAGAAATTTGTAAAATTGATAAATTATTTATTTAATGGTAATGGTAACAATATTTTTTATGATATTGTAATTTATCAATTGTTTTTGAACATTTTGTTTGAAAAAATAATAATAAACTCATAAAATTTTTAACAACATAAGTAGTCCTTTGAATTATTTATAAAACATCCTGGTGTATTAACATATTTTTTGATGCTGACAGGTGTGACAGGACAATAATATAAAAATTGAAAATTAAAAAAAATAAAAAACAAAATAATAATTAATATAAATTATTTAAAATTTTTCATGTTTATTGATATTTCGACTTGTTTTATTTATTTTAGAAATATTTTTATTGTGGTACTCATCCTCATTCACAGAAGACATCAACTGTTGTTAATGATGATGATGTTGATGATAATGATGACATATTCAATGATGATAATGTTATATCTGCCAAATAATTTAAATTTAAATTTATAATACCAGATTGTTGTGAATCTTTATGATATCATAATTCACCAGGTTTTAATACAAACCAAAAATATTTAGATGTTGGTAATATAAAAACTCTTTATGGAATATCTTCTTATCAATACAACTTTAATATAAATTTGATATAATTCTTGAATTGTTTCAGTTATTGCAATACTATTTTTATCATTATTATCATCAGTACAATATTTTGATTCAAGTATTGCTGAAAATATTGAAAATTTAAATGTACCACCAATTGGTACATTTTGATAATATTATAAAAATCATCTGAGTTATTCAATTCAAGTCCAACTCATTAAATAAGATGTGATGCTGTTTAAGCAACTTCATCACTGTGTATTATTACTATATCATCATTATCATCAACATCAATTGGATACATCATTTTTGGTTGTTTAACAAAATTTTTACGTTCAGACCAATGTTTACCACATTTTTCAAGATTTAAATGTATAAATTCTTTTAATGCATCATCAAGTGACATTGTATTACGTTTTATACTACCAATTGTTGTATCAATACGTCCCTAAAACTTTTAAATAACCAGTATACATTTATTTTATCATCTTTTAATAATTGTAATTTATAAAATATTGTATATCAGTCAAACCAAATGTTGCATTATGAATATGCGTATTTTATTTGATAAATATATATAGTATCATCAAGACTATACTATCTGAATGAACAACAGTACCACCTTTTGTGCAAATTAATATTCTGGTATTGTTTGATTATTAGCATCAAGTAAACTTGTCAATTCTTTTTTTTTGTTAGTGTTTATAAATTATCTTTTATTTTAAATTTATTTTTATTATAATGATTATTTTCAAAAATCAATTCATGAATATATAACACCTTAATAACTTTCAAATATTTTTGAAGACATTCATTACTACATTTATAAATATTAACATGGATTTAACACAGCTGAATACTTATCTAGCTAAAATTGTCTCAAATAATTGAGATTAAATTTTTGGATAATTTTTTTTGCTTCTTCTTGAATAATATATAGGTCATCGACGAAAAGCGATGGCAGAAAAGTTGAAGAACTTAGAACAGGCAGATTGGTATGTTGAAGAGTGTTCAAGATAAAAAATTTATCATTAAAAGACAAAGAGATAAAATGAAAAAAAAAAAAAAAAAGAAACAAATGAAAAAATGATTTGAAGATTGCCCGGCGCCGGTATAACGACACTAACTGTCCCGCCCAGTCTAGGTAGCATGACGTTGTAAATATTTTCTGTCATCGGTGCTGGGCCTATATATTTTTATTTTTTTTTTTTCAAATTTTTCAAATAAATATATATACATGCGGGTTTATATTAAGTATATTAAATACTGTTAAAAATTGTATAGATTTTTTAAAAATTGATCATTGCTGTCACCTTGAAATATTAACAACTTTTACTTGGATAAAACATAACTATTGTTTTGTGATTTTGAACCGTGTCAACTGAGTATTGTATTGAACACTGATCTTCAAGATAGCGGCACTTTGTTACCCTGTTAAATACTTTTCCCACTCAGTGTCATTCATTATATTATTTTTTTTTTCTACAAAACAGAAAACAGTATAGATCTATTTTTTTTTTTTTTTTTTTGACTACAATAAATATATTTTTTTCTATTGTTTTGATGATAAACAGATTGTTTTTTCTTTTATCTATTTTCTATACAAATAAATACTTTGAAGATTATAAAAATACTTTTTTTATATTTGATATCGTAACGAATTTTTTCTTTTTATTTTTTTGTTAAAATAACAAGATTTAAGATTAACATTTAACACTAAACAAGTTTGTTACATGTGTCAAGTATCGTGTCATTTTCTGTGAATAATTTAACCCTTAACTTGTATATATCACAGTTTAAATCATTATTCATTTTACTTTTTTACATATATTTATCTAATCTTAAATGTCGAGATAATTGATTGAAAACGAATAGAAAGAAATAAAAAAAAAAAAGTGAAAAAATGATTAAAATCTAGTTAAATATAACAAGTGGACTAGCAAGTTGACGCTTTGCTTGTTTTGTGATGAATCCCAAATGAAAAAAAAAAAAAAGGGCTTGTCAATAGTAGGGTTGTACATGTCATAATGGAAACTCACACTGATAAATGAAACATTTTAAAGATTAAAATAAAAAAAATAAAAAAAATAAAAAAAATAAATATTTTACAAGTGAAAATTATGCTAATATAATTTTGACCTGTTTTTTTTTTTTATTTTTATTATTATTTTATCTTTTTTTGGTTGTTTCTATTTGGTTGATGGGTACAGCAACAACACGGTTGCTTAATCTTTTCCAAACTACTATATAATTAAAAGTCGATGGTTTTTTTTTTTGGAGCCAAAAGATGAGAGAGCAAAGGCAACCGTGTGGTCATTTATTCTATATATAGTTCAAAAGTACAAACCTGTTACAAGATTTATTTGAGAAAAATGATCCTGAAACGAAATACGACAGACCACCGATTTTAATCTCACGTTTACACCCATTTGAGATTTGACTGCCACCTCGCTTTTCGATCCCTCGTCAGACATTTAATTTTCATCTGATCGCTCTAACTGCCAGTTATTATTTTATTTATTTATATTTATATTTATTTTTTCTTTTTTTATTCTTGAAGTCATTTTTTTTTTTATATATAGACAAAAATCTATTTTAACTGTCACTCAAATATTTTTAAATGTCAATATAATGTATTGATCCTTTTTCAAGTTAAAAATCATTTTATTTTTTATATTCAAATAATTTCAAATGTCATTATAATTCATACAACAAATTAATATGTATTTTTATAATCTTTTTAATATTTATATACAGATATAGATATATAATTTACTTAAATTTTCCGTGCGTGTAACTCATCTGTTGAGGAAACCCCAGTGTATTTATCAAATAACGAGTGTTGTTTATGTTTTCCTGTGGAGTGCTTTCTTAAATATGCAAATTTAGTATTATCGCGATAGAAAAACGCGCCAGAGGACATGTACACACATACTTTTTCAAATATTGTATCTTGTTTTTATTTTAAATATTTAATACTATTCTATTTTTATCAAAAAAAAAAAAAAAATTCAACGAAGCAATTTTTACTAAAATTTTCCTCGCACTAAATTTCAAGTATTTCTACTTTAAAATTTCGTTAAATTCTACCAGTTTTATTTACCTCATTTTTTTTTTTTACTCTTTTATCGTTTCCGTTTAATGTATGCATCTAGTTTCATTGCGGTATTTTACGGATAAATTTAACGTAAAAGTACACTGAACACCAGAAGCTTTGTCAGTTTATTATCATTTTATTCAAATGGCTTGTGGTTTTTCCACGACAGTGTGTTATATATTTATATACCCAAGGTACTTGTATATTGTTGTTGCTTATTTTTTTTTTTTTTTTTTTAATAAGAACCAAGTTAAATTTAAAACTTTTTTTTTTTATATTCAAGTTGAAGCAAAGTAAAGTTAAATATTTATTATAATTTATTTCGAAAAAAAAAAAACATATATATCTGACATTTATCAGTGGCAATATAATAAATATACTCAGACATGTATCGATCTAATTTTAATAAATAAAAAAATCAAAAATATTTTCGAATTTGTTGAAGCATAGTTTTTCCCTCTCGTTACCAGTATTCAATAGACCCCCTGTCGTGAGTATCGGTTACGCTTAAACCACGTTTAAATACTTTGAAAAGGCGTTTTTTTAAAGACACTGGGTCCTATCAAGAAAAAAAAAAAAAAAAAAAGCTGTATCGGTATATATCCTTAAACATCTAGGTATACATATATATATAAGAAGAAATGAGTGGGAACATGAGAAAAAAATGAAAAAAAATGAACGAAAGAGACTTGGCGACCGATGGTGGCGCCAAGAAGATCCGTATCTTGGCGCGAGTTGGTCCCATCTTTCCTACCATTATTATAATACTACTACACAAAAACAACAACCACCGACATGACCATCATCACCGTCACCATTGGAATCGTGAGTCCCCATTTGGATTCTTCGCTGGCTTCTATATATAATCCTGTATATGTATTTTTGCTATATACTGAAAAAGATGAGACAATGAGAAAGATGAAAAATAAATGCGTTTAAAAAAAAACTGAAGAAAAAGAAGAAAAAGAAGGAGGAGAAATAAACCAAGGGCTCATCAAAGATAACATCTAATTCTGAATCAGTCGTTCGTGTAGGCTTCCATGTAACGTTTCGATATTATTTTATGCTATTGGATGAATGCCAAGTGTCGTTGATTTTGCTGGCACAAGTGCGGGTTCCTTTTGGTCACCAACATATATATTTAATTATTGTCAACATATATATATATATACATATATATAGTAGATAATACATTGATGATATACACATGTAAACTAAATGAGATTGATTCACAGAGTCTGAATGTCGTTTCGATCAACTTGCTTCTCTTGTGTATATATATAGCATCATCATGTCCTTGAAAGCTTCTCTCACAATACTCTGCACAATTCTATATGATTCTTCCTGGAAACTTTTCGATATATATATATATACATTTTTTTTTCTCCCATTTGATACGTGATCAATTCTTTCTAGCTCCAAGAAACTATTAAAGTTGCTTCTTTTTAATTACTCTCTTCTTGTATTTTAAAGTCATTTTATAGTTTTTTTTTTTTTATATATAGATAAATATTTTTATATACAGGCTTTGATTAATAATATAGATTCAATCTTTTTGATAATATTTTTTGTGAAATCTTTGTGTGATCACTAAAGATAAACGTGAAAAAACAAAATCTACAGTGTTTTGTATTCTGCATGGATTTTTCAAAGATATTGATTGATATTTTGCATTTTTTTTTTGTAGTTTTTCGGAACAGAAATCAATATAATATCAGCACCAGTGTAGGAATTACCAAGATTCCAAAAAAATTGACATATAACGCTCCAGGCCTGGCTCATTAATGGCCCATTAAAGTTTGCCAATGCGATTGGCAGATGTTTTACAAGCATCGGCCAAGGCTTGGCCATGTTGTATTCTCCTATACATGAGCAATGCTATATTGGCACAATTTACAATAAATTTCTTGTTTTCGATAAACAAATTTGAGCTCAACAATTTTTAAAAATGTGGTGAGACTTGCGACTTCAACTTTGTTTTATTTGCATTTATTATTATTTTTTTCGCTAGATAATGAATAAAAATTATTTTCCCACGCACAATGTTTTATTGGTATAGTCATTTAGTTTATTTTAAAATTAAGAAGCATTCAAACGTGTGTTCCCGCCAGATGAGACTGGTTCATTGGTTATAGACCGTTGATGTCGCGCGCCACGGGATACCATTGCGGTAAAAGTGCCGACCAAACTTTGCATCCATGGCAATTTTTTTCATCGACATATTTTTTTATAATAAGATAAACCAGTAGTTTGATATACTTGAATTTAGTTATTTCAAGTAACATCGCACTAGATGCACCATGTTAATTCTTTTTTTATTTTTTTCATTTATAATTTTTTGAATTTGAATTTTTTGGGTATAGGTACACATGAACCCGGTGATAAACCAAATAGTCTCATCAAAAATAATCAAATTTATTCATTCAAATAATCATATTTTATATTATTTTAATTTTTATTCGTGTGAGATTTTTTTTTTTTTTTTTTGGGTTCTCCAATTAAAATTTTGCAAATACTCAGCCCAATATATATTCGAATTGGATATTTTTTTTTTTCTTGTTATTTAATTTTTATATAAATATTATTTTCAACTGCAGTCGAGTGAAAAGATCTTCAGTATGATTGTGTATTTTGATGTTTCATCTGGAATGAGCATCAAAAAGCGTGTAAATTTATATCTTAATTTCAAAGAAAAATATAAATTTTAAATAATATTAATTCAATAAAATATTCTAAGGTTATTAACACATAATTTACAAGATTTTATTAAAAATTTAAATTTGTTGCTTTAATTTAACTTGTAAATAAAAAAAAAATATTATTCATTAAAATATAAAATTACTGAGAAAAAAAGTGTTTTATTATTGACTAAACTGAAATTAAAATAGTCATTAATAATTGAGTAAAATTATTCAGTGTATGAACTAGATTTAAAAAATGAGTTTGATTTTTTTTTCGTATAACATATGGCTAGCTGAAAAAAACCACCTGTTTTTAAAAAAAGAGTACAACAGGATATAATATTTTTATTTTAGTAAATTTAATTTTCAAAAAAAAATACACAGTAGGTTAAATTGAGGATGAAACAATTACATTATTCCAAGAATAAATAACCATTGTAAAAATTCAATTACATTTATCCATTAATTATCATTGATTCAAACAAAATATAATATAAATAAAAAAAATATATAAATTTTACAATTTGACTTGAAAATAATTTATTAAAAATAGAAAAAAAAAACTTATACTAATTAATTTGTCATATTAAAATTGTAATTATTTAATTTACAAAAACAAATTAATACGATAATATATTTCTCAATCAGTCTGAAAAAAATAAAAAAATAAAATAATATTAAAACATCGACCCTTTTGATTTTAATCAAAAAATTATTTAAAATAAATTAAATAGAATAAAAAAAATATAAAAATTTATAGTCAATAATATTAAATTATCAGTGATCATTTATAAATATATACAAAAATTTATCAGCATTTATATAAACATCAAAACTATTGACCATCATATTTTATTTATCCGTTATATTTATCTCCTTCTTTTTTACAATAAAAAAAAAAAAAAAAAAAAAAACGACCGTGTAAAATTACAAAATTTTATATGTTATACAAATATGAAAGAATATAAAGATCACAGGTCAAATCGAAAGGGCCGATTTGACCACAAAGATTAGCAATGTTATAGTATGTTTAAGGGGGTGTATGTTACACGAGACCCTCGTTGATTTTTTATTTTTATATTTATTTTAATACACGAATCCATGAAACATTCTTTTCATAAATACGTCAAGATTAATATGCCATCACAAATCCCAAATGGTCACGTATCGTCTGATATATATCAGTAGCTTTCTACTTTGATTTTTTTTTTGTTTTTTTATATATTTTATTTGAATCAGTGTGTACACATGTATGTAGATAACACAAAAGTACATGTATATGTGTATATTTCCCATGGGGAAAATTCAGTGTGCAATAAAATTGTAAAAATTCGTGCTGGAGATATTTTTCTTTCGCGAATAATTTTTGGTAAATGTATATGATGGTGTTCAAAAGCCACTTGTGTGTGGTCTTTTTTTTTTTTTTTTTAAATTTAATATTTTTTTTTCTTTATTTATTTTGTAATAATAATCACAAATTTTCATCTTTTATTTTATTGTCAAGAAGAAAAATTTAACATCACCCTCAGCGAATCGAATGTGTGACAAAGTATACCAGTGATATTGCACATTCCTATCTTTCCATGAATTTAGTAAATATCAAGGGGTTTTCTAATATATTTTTATCTATATTTTATTTTATCTATTTTTATTTTTTGTTTCATTTAATATATTTTGATATAATATAGAAAAAGTGTACGCGTTATAATCGTTACGAATTTATTGCATCGTTATTTTATTTAACTAACCCCTTGTGTCATTTGTCAAACAAAAATTAAAGTCTATAACTCAAATTTTTATATTTTTTCCTTTATTTATTTATTTATGAAATTTATTTTTTTGTATATTTAATTATATAAATTTTTATTTTGAAATTTATATTTCATGATTTCATGATGTATTTGCGATGTCGTTGTATTTTGTATATAGGTTTATCAGGAAGTGCAGCAGAATAGTATATTTATATAAGTAAGGGTTGTGTGTTGTAATAAAAAAAATTTGCGGTATAATAATTATGGGAAAAATAAAAAATAAATAAAAATAATAAAAAGTTATTTGTAGATTTCATCGAGGTAGGTAGGTGGCACCATGTCATGATATACAATAAGAAATGTTGTAAGTCTCAAAGGATGAGCTCCAATTCTTTGCCTACTGAAATCGTCATCACGCAAGTAAATGTCTGATTTACAACTAGTTAATTTACTGAAAATATATATATATCCTATAATTACAGGGTCCGTTGCTAACTATAGTTACAAAATATCTATTCACAACATTTTGAGAGCACTCATACGTCACCCTTTCGTGTCTTTCCGCACCTTTTTTACATAATGTTTTATATTTATCTTATTTATTCACGCTATATTATATATTTTAATATAAATATCTATATATAGGAATATTCTAAATTCTCATTTTATAATTATATGTATATATTAAATCCAAATTATTAAAATTATCAACACCCGCATGAAAAAAAAAAATATAAATATTGTGAATCGCTCTATTTTCATATAAAGCTTATATCAATTTGTGAATTTATTTTTGTATATTATAATAACAAAAAATTAGATTGATAGATATCAATTTTTTTATATTTTTTTCTTACATTGTTATTTTTGTGATATGATTTGATACAGCTTGAAATAAAATCTGCCATGTCGTTGCATCATTGCAATGCTTTCAGCAAAGAATTTAATCAACTCGTTGATTATGCTATCGATAATTCCACGACATAACTTTCCAATAACAGAATAAATAAAAAAATTAAAAATCTAAAAGATATATATATATATATATATATAAATTTATTAGAAATAAAAAAATAAAATGAAAGGAAAAAAAACACCCAAAGATTTCTATATTCAAATAAAAAATAAATAAACTTGAATTTTTGATATTAAATATTATAATTTTTAATATCAATAACATTATTATTTATTTTATACAATATTAATGATATTGTTAATATATATTTAAGATTATTTGTATAATATTATAATATAAGTTGTCTTGTTGAGAGTTAATAATCCAGTCATCATTGCTGTCGTCATCATCTTGGTGGTTCACCACCTCCACAATAATTGCTTTCTTCGTTGGCGCACGGTGTTAAAATCATTTGTGTTTGTATATATTATTATTAAACAAATACATAGGTACATACGTGTGATCAAGTCATATATAAATTTATTTATATTTATATATATATATATTGTGGCACGACCGGGGGCGTGGCAGGACTCTCTGGTGGTCCAACACACTGGTGTAGGCCTTATTTCTCCATCATCCAACCACATCCTCATTCTCATTTTAAAAGCCTATCAACAAATTTTTTTTTTTTTTATTTATTTATTTTATTTCCTTCGTCAGTTTATAATATCAACATCTAATTTACTGTTTATAATAGTTACACTTTTATTTGCATTTATTTAAATATTATCAACAAATTTAAATTAAGTGTAAATTAAAGATATTTAATGACATCTTGTTAACTTATTGATTGATATAATAATATAAAAATATCAAAAGTTTTATTTATATTATTTTAGAAAATAAATATAATTTCATCTTTTTTTTTGTCGATAAAATAAAACAGGAAATTTATAAACAAGTAGAAAAATCCAATTTAATCAGACAATATTTTTATTTTGATATGTACAATTTTAATTTTAAAAATCAAAAATTTATAATTTTGTTAGAAAAATAATAAATTTCAAATGTTATGATTGGTCAAGCATGTATTTAAAAAAACAAAAAATAAAAAAAATTATTACTTTAACTGCGTTGAATGTAACAAGCGCATAACGAGTTGCATGCACTTACTCACGCGACTAACCCTTTTTTTTTTTTTTCTCATTTTTTACAATTATTAGCATTATTATTAATTTTTTTTTTTTTTTTTAAATCCCCTCATCATAAAATCACTAAAGTTCAGTGGTATATATCCAGATCGTCTGGTCACGAAGCATCGTCGTCACGTAAAACTTGCTATCATCACTCTTTCCTCCTCATCATCATCATCATCATCATCACTGTAATATTTTATTTTTTTTTTTGGACATATATACATATATACTTTCTTTCATTACCAATTTTGCCAGGTAATCAAAGCTCTGTGTCTTCATCTTCATATGCGTATATATACTTTTCGCAGCGTGTCGTCCAAAAATGGAAAATAAATGAATTCATTATAAAAATATGTATACACTCTTTGATCATTTTCATCCACCTTTTATTTTATTTTTTATTTCATTTCAAATCAACTTATTTATTTATCGAATTGGTTTATATATACATTACAAAACTATATATAGCTACTGAACGAGTTAACGAATTCGGTAGGATTTAATTGGTGTCATCATTTCATGATTTATGATTCATTTTTTTTATTTTTATTATAGCCACATGTAATATGTTGTTGCTTTTTAAATTTATATATATATAACAAATATAGTCTTGATTAATTTATATAAAAAAATAAAAAAAAAATTATGATAAAATTTAATTTAATTTTGTGTGAATTATTGCAGTGGATATTAATATAATTATTGTTTTTTTTTTTTTTTTTTCTTTCAACATTTTTGATGTAATATTAGTTGATTGGTTGGGATCTTGATATACTTGTTTTTTTAAATATATTTTTTTATATATGGTATAACTATATTTGGTATATAAATTGCATGTATATATGACTTAATTGACTAATGAATTTTTAATATAAATATATATGATGAAAAAAAAATATTTCTGCTATATTTTTTTCATCAATTTTTCTGTCATTTATTTATTCAATTGTTATGAATATTTATTAATTTATAAATACCAATAAAAATTGTTTAAAATTTACTATAATATTTTTTTTTAATTTTAATATTTAAATTAATTAACAAATATTTAATTTCAAGTCAATATATTTATATGATTATTTGAATTTAAAAAAGGATTTTTATTTTCATTCAATTTTTTTTTATTTAGAATGTTTGAATTTAACAAAAAAGTTTAAATTATTTATTGCAATTGTATATATATATATTTACAATGATATAATGTTTAAATTATTTTTTAAAATGTAATTTTAAAAGCAATCGATCGATCAACATCGACATGAAGCCATTTCATACCTCATTGTTTACGATTGTTTCTTCGAAAGAATCAATAATTTTTTTTATACCTATCGATATATATATACATTTATATTTTACAAGAAAGACCTCGTGCTACCATTTACTGTATTTTTTTTTTACTTAATACATTATTACATAAGAATTGCTTGTTCATACTCAATTGCACAGTACTTAGCGTGTTGCTTTATATTTTTTTATTTTGTTCGTTTGATTTTCCACAAATACAAAAAAAAAAGGCAAGCTTGTTCATAAATTTTTTTTTCTTGATGATTATTTTATTGGGATGAGTTGAGTCAACTTATGCCATGATTCTTCGATAAATGGATAATTTTAGAAACCACAAATTGCCTTGGCAATACTCGCGCCCACAGTGAGTAAATCATGGGAAACAAGTTTCCAATCATCGTGGGTGTTTTTTTTATTTTTTTTTATTATTTATTTTTTAATATTTTTTTAATAACAACGTTAACAGATGACAATTTACATTTGAGTTATTATTATTCCAAGAATTATATAATAACACCATAAATATAATAAAATAATATCAAATTTAATTGAATAATTTCTCAATTGAATTTTCAAGGATAATATTATTTATTTGATAATTTTTTTTTTTTATTTAAAATATACAATATAAATTTAAAATTAATTTAAAATACTACAAACACAATAATTTGCATAAATATATATTTTTTTTCATTTTAAAATTGCATGATATTTCTCACGATAAATGTGATAAATATAATTATGTATAAACATGCGTGATCGACAACGTTTTGTGATTGGTTTTGAAAGCAAACTTGAAGATTGCTAAAAATATAAATATATATATTAATTTTTTTCTTTAAATTATTTATTTTTATTTGCTTATACAAGTGTAAGTAGTTTTCAAGTGTTTAAATATACAAGTGATATACTTGAAAAAAAGTTCAAAATAAATTTATTATTATTATAAAAAATAAACTCAGTTTATAATTTTTGTATATGCACATTGATGCAGTTCAGTATGAATTTAAAAACAACTTAAAGACAGTAGAGACTTTAACAACCGGATAGCGTGTCAAAAAACAATTCAAGATGGGTATATCGGTTGTAAATCGTTTAGAGAATGCAACCTGTAGAAATATGTTTATACGGAAGCAACGAAAAATAAAAAAAAAAAAAAATTTTTTTTTTAAATATACAAAATGAGACAAAAAATAAATTAAAATATTTTTAATCTTTTAATTAAATATAAAAAAATAAATAAAAATATTTATTAAAAATTATTTTTTATAAATTTTTTATTTTAAAAATTAAATTATAAATAAATTAAAAAAAATTATTTATCATTTGATAATAATTTTATTTAAAAAATTACAAATTAATAATATAAATAATTATTGTTATTTAATTTATTATTATTTTTATTAATAATTTTGTAATAATTTTAATTTTTATACAATAATTATCAATATTACAATTTTAACAAATTCAAATTCAAAAATTTTACGCGCCTTTTAAGCGCGTCCTCTTTTATGATTTAGATAAACTAATGTTGCAGCCATTTTGCGTAATAATTGCGTCGCATCATTATTGAGATAGCGTCACAGAAAGAAAGAGAGAAAAGAGAAAAAAAAATTCTCTCTCAAGGTTTTTATTATTTTTATTAATTAATTGATTCAAATTAATTAATTATTTATATTAATCTTATAGACAATATTACTGGTGACAAAATAATCATTAATTTAATTTATTTGCTTAATTATTTACAGAATTAACTTGGATTAAGTAAATTGTCATATGATGCTGTACTAATTGACCTTGAGGATGATTGTCCAGGTCTTTTTTTTTACAATAAACGTGAGTAATATTATATATTATATTATTTTACTATATTATAAGTATATTTATCTCTTTTTTAAAATAATTATTATAAAGTTTGAGTTGATTAATTATCAATTTTATTTCTTTGACAAAATCAAGTGTAATTCTATATATGTGTGGTGTTGTTGAGCTTGTGTGTGTGTATAAGTGTGTACTACACACATTCAACATCATCTGTAATTAATTTTTTTTTGCAATATTTATTATTTTAAATTGAATAATAATTATTAGCAATTTATTATTATTGTTTTATCAACAAATTTTAAAAATTTTAAATTATTTTTTTAAATTTACAATATAAAAACGTTGATGCATCATTTCATGCACATTATCAATTTAAAGAAAAAAAAAAAAAATAATTAACCAGAGATAAAATATCAATTAAAAAGTAGTTTTTTATATCAAAATTATATAATTTTTTTTAATTACAAAATAACAATTTTAATATTATTTATTTTTAATAATGATATTAATTTTGAGGTTTTATTTTTTTTATTAAAATAAAAAAAAAAATTTACAAAAAAAAAAGATTAATATGAAAAAAAAAATAATATTCTTGTTATTATGATGTATAAAAAAATTTTTTGTATCAAGTATATATAACCAGGTAAAAAAAACTGAATGAAAGTTAAAGATGTTAAAAAAAAAGAACAAATTATATATTAAAAAAAATAAAAAAAAAGGTGGTAAATCACACATGTTGGTTCAGTTTATATATAAGACTAAACGTGGAGGTCTACCGTGTTAATTTCACTTCAAAAATCGTAAAATGCAAATGAATGATCTGTGTTGTGGTCCAAAAGATTGGCAAATTGCGAAAGAAAAATATATATATTCTTGAACGCCCCTGGTTTATAGTGAGGTTTTTCGAGTAAAAGGCGCCCAAGGTGGTCGAGTAATTTCGTCGACGCCAAAAATAAGGATATTTTTTTTTATTTTCTTGAGACAGATGATAAAAAAATAAAAACCATCAAAAAATATATGAGAATAAACAAAGAGGATAAAACTAAAAATTAGTGGGTGACGAGGAGGAAGATCAGGAAAAAAAAAATATAAATAAAAAGTAAAAAAAAAATTTTTTACTCTGGAGATATAAAAATGTGTTGATTATACGTTGTGTTTTTTGGGCGAAGAATTGGGCGCCCTGGCCGATGCTTTTGCCTTGGGGTGTCGTTAACAAAACACACTATGCCAAGTATATATATCTTTTTTTTTTTATATCTATTTATTTTTTATATGGAATCATATCATCAAGTATAATTCTGTAGCTTGTTAAATAGTGGTGACGCGTGAGACTAGTCATAATCCAATCTGTACCACTTCCTGACTTTTTGTTTTACCTTTTTTGTTTTTTTTTTTTTTTTTTCTAAAAACGTAAAGATATTTTTATGTTTTAATAAGTTCATCATGTTTTTTTATTATTTATTTAAACTTGTTCAAGTATAATTACTTAATTTGATATTTGAATTTTTGCAGACAAATATTATTATAATTTTTCATCAAAATATAATTTAAAAATACATAATTAAATAAATAAATGAATGAATAGACACAGGTGGCATTTAAGCGGATATAGCAGGTAGCCAATTGATGAATGATGATCAAGAAAATGTAATTTTTGATCAATATAATGCATTGGGATGTATATCCTGTTTATTATTTATATTCATTTGATACACAACGTGCTATTAATCGACTCAACAGTATCATTATTATATATTTTATTTTATATATACAAGCAATTATTATTTTTATTTTTTATATATATAAAATTAATTAATATATGCAGTTGCATAATATAATTATTTTATATTTTATTTATTCATTTATATAACAATAAAACAAGTAAATTTAGTTATTTAATTAATAAAAAATAAAAATTGTCTTGTAGAAAAAAAAAATAAAATATAAAAAGAAATGATTTATTGATCAGTAAATTATGATAAATACATTTAATAAATAAAATAGTAAAATATCAAGACAAAAATATAGAATTGGACCACAGTGAGATGATGAGAGTTTTTGGGTGAGATGAGATATATATATGTTTGTTAAGCCTGAGGCCCGGATGTTGCCTCTGTACACGCTGTTTGTCTGAGTGGAAGATTAAAAATAAATAAAAAGCAATAAGTGCTGGGCCCCGTGCGAGACCCATCATTACACAAGGCGGTCCTATCTTGTTAGCTTCATGGTAAATTCAAAAAAAAATATATATATATATATATATAAATATGAAAGAAAGAATTTTTTATGTTATATTACTCACAAGGTAGCTTCTTTAACCAGGTAGACAACAAACTATCTTTCATCTAGCACATTTATATATCCTTTCTTATTTTTTTTTTAACTTTTCATCCAATAAACCCAATTTATACTTTTTTATTTTTTTATTTTTTTATATTTAAAAATTTCTAAAATCAACATATTGAAAAAATTTTATTATTATTTTTTTTTAAATTACAATAAAATATAATTTCATATATTTTTTATATGAAATATACCTGATGCTAATAGTTAAAAAAATTTATTGAAAATCCAAAGAATTCGCAATGGTTTGATGCAAATTAACATGGGTGTTTTACAAAACACATGAAATTTTTCACCTAAACCCATCAGATAGTCAGATACATATGTGATTAAATTAATGATCAAATATATAGTAATAAATATCAATACTACTAATGAGACACACATATTTTTCAACAAACCAAATTGATAATTAATTTATAATTTTATTTAAAAATATTTAGATTGAGTTTGAAAATTTAAAAAGACATATTGATCAGGTATATATTTTGTCAAATAAATTTACAAAATAACTTAATTATTATTATTTAATAAAAAAAAAAAATTAAATGAATTTTAAATATATTTTTATTGCAAGATATATTAACATATTTTTTTTAATAAAAATTATTAAAATAATTAATTTCAAATTATGGTACTAATTTTTAAAGACAATTTTTTTTATTTTTAATATAATTATTAACATCAACAAGTAGTCTTTCATAAATATACGTTGTATAGTTTAAAAAAATAAAAATAATAATAATAATAATAATTGTGATGAGATGCATAAAGTAATGACTAATGGTCATTGTAATTGAACAAAGAAACCGCAAATTGGACCACCGTATGAGAGAGTCATACAGGTCAACATAATGCTAATCGTCACAGTTGCTATTTACATCTTTAAATATACAAACAAATATATATTTATAATTTTAAATTTATATATTAGCACAAGCTAAATTGCATATTTATTTTTAATCCAATGATAGAACAAAAAGAATAAATTATTTCTAAAAATAGATATAACAAAAAATTATTTCGTGTTTGTATTTTGATGCGTGACTTTTGATCTTTGTCACAATACTAATCATCAAATATTTTGGTCAAACAATTTATTTATATATTATATATATATATATTTTAAAAATAGAATATATAAAAAATATATTTTAATTTTTAATTTGAATATGATCAACAGATCAAATGTCTTTAATCATATTTAATTGTTGATTTAAAAAAGTTTAAATCAATTTATTATTATAAGGCGAGATATTTTAATTAAAATAAAAATAGTTTAATATATTTATTATAATGACAATCTTAATTATTTTTGGATATATATGATGAAATATATCAGTTTGTTAAATCAGTTTATTCGTTCGTTTTGTAACTACAGTATTTTGGTAGTTGCCTTGTTGGATAATTTTCGTGGTTGTTAAATTTATAAAATAATCACAAACTGCTATTCATAGATCATTTAATATCAGACTGTTTTAATCTTTAACATTTGTATAAATTTATTTATTCACAATATTATTATGTGATAGTTACGAACAAGAAACGCCTGTGGTGTTAAAAATATATTTACCAAATTAACATTTAAATAATTGATATATATTTATTTTTATATAAAAAATAATTTTAATCATATAATTATTATATTCATTTTAATTTAATATATATATAAAGTCATTTATTTATATTATTTTATTGATTTTTATATTTTTTTTAAATTTTTTTTTATTATAATTGCATATATGTGTTTGAGGCTCTATCTGTAAACCAATATCACTTTGTTTATTTTTATTTTTTTAAATTTTATTTTACAATCAGAATACAGAATGTTAATCTTTCGTTGATCGTAAAGGACCGGCTTTTAAACTCAAAGAAAGTATATATAACATAACTGATGAAAACAAGCGCATGCTTTAGTTGCGACGCCATGGCGCCCCTAGTTTTGCCTCATTACCGTAATTAGCTTGCAATATTAACTCGGCATCTTGGCGCAACAATCTTTACATACCATATGTAGATATTTTAAAATAATAATTATAATAATATATAAAAAAAATTAAAAACAAATTATTGTCAACTCAATGTATATATATATTTAAATTAAATTTTTAAAAATAAAGTTTTTTTTTTATTTTTTATATTTATAAATATTAAATAAAAAAATTTATTATTTATTGGGTAATAATAATCTAACTACTTTATTAACATAATTTAATATTAAAAAAAAAATAAATTTAATTAATATTACAGTGTATTATGACTTTATTTTTATAAAAATATATAAAATTATTACGTTACGTTGTTTACTTGATAAAAAAAAATTAAATTGAAAATATTCATATTTAATCGACCACTTTGGTCAATCAGGTTATTATTTATTTAATAATTTTTCATTATTTTTTTTTTTTTTTGACATGAATTTTGCATGTCAATATATATTTTTATCGATATGAAAAATAAAAAAAACTTATGAGTTAATCAACTTGATTATAATTAATATAACTTTGTGGCTTCTTAAAAATTTATACTTGTCGTAGTATAAAACACGTTATTCAAGTTAATTTTTTATTTCGACATGTGCATTTTATATTACAACAATTATATATTTATATAATAATTTATAAATTTAACAAAGAAATATATATTTAAATATTTAAATTGACATATATATTGAGGAGATGAAGTTTTGGCTGTGTTTTGAATTTTGATGTTACGCCCTTTTGTCATATTTTATATATACATGAACTAAAAAAAAAAAAAAAATAATAAAAAAAGATACTTAAAACATGAGCAGGTGTAATACACTATCCTGTATTGATCAATCTTTTTTCATTATTAAAAAAAAAATATATATTTAATATATATTTTCTTCTCCACCTATTTTAAAATAAATTTTAACATTTTTTTTTTTTTTTTCTTTTTAATTTTCTAAAATATTTATTTATTATTGTCGATATAAAAGTGATTAGATTATATCTATATAGTTTTATAAAGTAAAGTCATCGACATCCTAAAGAAGTTTTTATTTTTTTTTTTTTTTCTTGTGGGAGTCTCTCGGGTGCGGCATTAAGTCAAGTAAGTAATCTCTTAGCCGTCACGCTATGAGACCTTGCCTCTCGTTTGATAGACATCCTGATTGCTTTTTCGTCTCAGTCATCCCAACCACCACCCTTTTCATCAGCCAAATTATATAATATGACACATCAAATCAAACATTTTTATTTTTCAATCACCACAATTTTAAATAATTATTAATTATCAATTTTTTAAAATTAATTTATCAAAACTAATATTGATGATGATTGCAAATATACTTTATATCAAAATATATTTTAATTGATAGTATATTTATAAATGTTTAAATGGAAATTGAAAAACCACCCATGGTGCTTATTAAATGACTGCAAAATGTCTATAAATATAAATATAAATATATGCATACGATTAGTTTTTATTACAACATATCAAACTTGTATTATATTCAAGTGACAAAATTATTAATAAAGTCTGATTAAAATTTATATGACAAATATAATGATTATAATATATAAATATATTTAATCATTTATATTTTTATAATTTCATTTTAAGATTAACAATTGATTAAGTAATTAAGTAATTTTTTTCATTTTTTAATTAATTAATTTTACCAAGAGTTTATTGGATTGGTAAATTGTCCTGTTGACATAATTTTTTATAGATAAAAAAAATTGATTAACTTGAAACTCTTTATGTACTAATTACTATTTTAATTTTAATTTTTTTATTGTTACTACTGTCAAATGGAAAAAATAATACAAGAAATTTTTTGATGCAAAAATAATTTTTAAATTCATATTTTTTTTGTTATTTTAAAATTTTTTATTTTTATTATAATATTATTCATTTAAATATATGTTTTTTATTAATTTATTTTTTTCAATGTAATTTGATGTTATTTTATTATTTTTTTCTTGCAGGATCATGTGACACAGTCGGCAGCTGATCAAACGCACGTCTCACCTACGCACATCGCATTTATTCAACGAGTGTATTTTTCTGATGGTCAAGCAACATTGTAAAATTCGTGATCGGCATTAAACCAATTGCACTTGAAGTACATAAAAAAAAATAACAAATAAACTACTACAATGAAATAAACAAAAGAAAGAAAAACACCAAAAAAAAAAAAAAAAAAATGGTAAGTCATTTAAATTTTATCACCAATATTTTCACTACAATTATAATATTTATAATAATTTATTCATCAGTTGACTAATGATAAATATAACAAGGTTCATCATCTTGTGTGGGATTTTTTTTCACTGGTTCTTGATGATAAATTTCATCCCAGTGATTCAAATTTAACATATTGATTTGTGAATATTTTATTATCATGACTATTCATGAGCAAGTTTCTATATATTTTTTTTGCTCTGGCATATTTATACTCTGCATCCTCTGCAGATGTAATTATCATTTAAACAATTAATTATTCATTTTGCTAATACTTGCTATTGCATTTTTAAATATATACTTTTGATTGATCTGAGAACTGATGTACCTCTTGAGTATATATATCTCAAATTATTTGAGGATGTGTGTACCTTAATAAAAGCAACCAGTGGGTTGAAGTAAAGGGATCTTACATCCGGCAAGAGAGTTTGTGAGCTATTACTATGCTGAAAATAATAATAATAAAAAAAAAAAAAAAAACAAGGATATACATAACAGTGGTATAGGATGCGACAATGCGTCGCCTTTCGTGCGGCTCCTTTTTTTTTTTTTTTATATTTTTGCTTTCGGTGTTTTATACGCGCATATATATATATAGTGTATTGTAGAATATCCTTGCGAACGTTGCCGCCTTGTGTATAGACCTGCGGATCTTGGGGGACAAACAGTAGTATGATCCAACATGAAAGAAACCGACAATGCCAGTGAAGATTGTCATTTACCAACTTATACATGTCAATGTGTTGTATAAACATATATTTATTTATATATCTATTATTTTAGAATTTACAAATGAAATTTTTTCATTGTACGTATTTTTTTTAAATATTTTATTGTCAAATTATTTTTACAAATTTTCGCAATGAGATTCATGAAAATAATATAGATATATATTTTTTATTCATCTAAAATTACTAAAAAATATTTCAAATAATAATTTAATCTTTTTGTTTTGTTTAACAAAAAAATTATATAAATTTAAACAAATAATAATTAAACTGTATAATTTTGTTAAATTTATTTGAGTTAAATCAAAATATTTTCAAGTTAAAATCACGTATATATGTATATAGCTAATAGGGTTGAGTTTGATAGGAGTATACTGAAGGGATGAAAATGGTATAGCTCGTTAGTTTATTGAATTAACTATCGTGGTCAGTACTGATTAGAACAAACTGACCAGCCTACATGACTTGATTACCTCAGTTAAATATATACGTACATCAACTCATGTGTGTTTTATATATTTTATTGTTTTATATACTAAAACATGGTCATTTGATATATATATATATATTTACGTTGTTCTCAAACTCATCAAGTCATCATGTATATCATGCGAATATAAAATAAACGTGATACAACTTTTATTTCTTATTATTTATTTTTTAAAATTTTTTTACTAGAATATTTATCATTTTTAAAGTTGGTTTAAATAATTATATGTAAAAAGGTGAATTGATTACACCTAATTAACAAAACTGATGATTGAATTCACCTTGTAAATGCCACCGTGAAACCAGTTTCATTCAATTCATCCATAATTGACATTCATTAGTTACCGAAAAACTGTGAATAAAGTTTTAAGAAAAAAAATATAAAAAAAAATATGCATTTTTAAAAGTTATGATTAATCAGTTTATATATAAAATATTTAAAATTTTTTTTTTATATATTATTATTATTATTTAAATATATTTTGAATAATTTGATGCAACTCAAATTAATGATGATGGAATGACAGGATTGGCTATGCGTTTGCGCAAGTGCATTTACTGCATAAAATATATATTTGGGACGGTCGCAAAAAACCCTCTGGCAGCCATGTTTTTTTTTTAATTTTTAATTTTTTATCATGACAAGGGGGGCAATTCAAGTCTCGAGTATATATATATGCATTTATTTTTTTGCAAAAGCTCTTCAGCACCCACACTCAGGATTTTCTCTTAACGAAGGGGTGCAGACTCGGAATGAGAAATATAAAAAGAGTTGAAAAGTAAAAAAAATTAGAGGGCGTTTTTAGATGAGTATATATATAAAAAAAATAAAAAAATAAAATACATGTATATAAATATAGATGAGAGTAAATAAAGACAAGGCTTGTCATGATATTTTCATCATCAAAAGTTTGCAAAGAAACTTAATTTTCACTGCAGTAATATATTTTTCGTTTTATAAATTTATAATTAAATTTTTAAATTATAAATTCAATTGATTATTTATAATTTTAATTTCAAGTATTTATTTATTGAGATTTTATAGTATAAATATTTACTTTTTAATATTTGAATATCATAATTTTTGTATTTAATTTATTAATTATTATTTGAAATATTAAATTAATTTAAATATCAAAAAATTTATTTAGAAAAAGTTCTTATTGGTAAATATTGCTGATGTCAATTTAAGGGTTAAAAATTTATCTATCGCGTTAATTGATAATATTATTTTTTGAATTTTCTTTGGTGTATATTAAAAAACAAAATAATTAATTAAAAAATTTTTTTTAAAAGAAAATAAAAAAGTTTATGAATATATGTATTTCTATTAGTTAAATTAATATTTTGAATGCGAAATTTTTTTTAAATTTCATAAAAACTAAGGTACTATATGATATTTCGTTTGCAGAATATCAATTGGTCGATTTTACAAGACCGACAAAAAATAAATATGAAAAAAAAATAAATATCTTGTTTATTTAAAATTCTTATTGCGTTTGCGAATAATTTAAATCCGAGTATATAAAAATTTATAAATTTAATTTATATAAAAATGCGTTAAAAAGCATTTATCAAAATTGTGATGGAATTTTTTAAAATTTATATTTGTTACTTTTATTTTTTTTTTTTACAATATAGAAATATGATAAAAGACGCACTTTATACAGTAAATTTAACTTATACTTATTTTCTCATAATATTATTATATTTATATATTTTTTTATGTCTTTTACGAGGAGACACTCCGTTACACGTCCGTTTTTGTGTATGTCTATTTCCTTTTCCCAGACCGGTGACAAACTACGTGACCACACCGGATCTAGTTTTCATTCATGCCTCACATGTTATGACTCCCAACCAATTTATAAATTTAATATATTTATTTCTTAACCTCTTTTTTTTTTTTTCATTTTTTTACTTCCATCATTCAACAATAACAGCCACCTGAATTCCGCAAAAATATAAAATACAATAATAAATTACCTTTCTCATATAAGATCTTCAGAATTAACAAAAAAAACTATATATATTTTAAAAATAAATAAAATATAAACCACAATAAAACCAGTTCATTTTAGATCATATATATATATAAATAAAGTCATAATTCATAAAATATATGAATGACTTTTTCATATTGCAAATTTTAAACCGTGGGAATTTTATATTTATATATATAAACAAAATTTAGGCAACTATTTTTAAAAAATAAAAAATAAAATATAATATGCAATATTCACTTGCATATATAGATTTAAATTTTGTTTATTTTTTTTTTTAATAAAATAAAATTCAAGTCACGTTTAGATCTAGTTTTCATTTATGTTACTAATGTACATTTACCTGAAAAAAATTACATATCAGATAAATGTATTATGAGACGCAGTATAGTTGCATGATACCAAAAATAAAAGCGGCATTATATATGTTGTGTTTTAGCGAACTTGTTTGAGATTCGTTGCACACGTATATATAAAATGTATACGTGGTATTTATTTATTCCCACACTTAAATTCTATACTTGAACTAAATTTTTAAGCTCAAAAAAATGAGCTTTTTACTTAAATTTAAATAATTTTATTGACTATTTTCATTGATTCATTATATATTTATGAATTTTTTTAATATTTCTTGCTTTTAATGTGGATAATTTTTATGTAATATCAAAGTAAAAGAGTTCCTTGACACTTTCAAAAATTACATATAGTTATCATGTTCATCCTGTTGTCTTGGTTGAGACCTCAATGACCCTGTGAAATGTTTGAGAAATATAATATTATGTTGCCATATATGTCTCATGACGAGAATCATCCCTCGAGGACATTATTTTTCTCAAGAACCTTGTGAAAAAAAAACAGACAAATGATTTGTGTGATTATATTTTAGTATAAAAGTTTCAAGTGCACACAGAAGCATATTCCCATAAGATTGCATATCATGATTGACTCATTCTACGTGCCAATGGGGCTAAATTATTTGATCTCTTTATATTTTTCTCACATGTATATATTGTTAAAGATGAACAATTTATAAAATGATTGAGAAAGTGACACCAAGTGTCAAGTATTTCGTTTTTGATGCAATTTAATTTATCGTCTCATTTTATTATATATTATATTATTTTTTTATTAATAGAAATTTTCAAATTACAAGTAAATTTATAAATATTATTTTTTTTTTTTGCATAAATATAATAGTAAATAATAATTATTGTATATTATCAAAGTAAATTGACAGGTAGATATATTTATATATACGTATAATGAAAAACAAAGATGTAAAGAATTATACAGTTTAAAAATTCCAATAAATAAAATATTCGAGTATCATTAACGATCGAGACTTTTTGAAGATTTCAAACACAAGAATTTTATATAATGTGCGTATAACATAAAAAAAAAAAAATTTATATAAAATTATTGCACATTGTCGATGCAAGACGTGATTCAGGTATAGAATAATCAATCTTGGAATTTGAAACACGAAATAAATTTACTTATCGAACAAGTTCAGATGGCAATCTTTCTCTCTCTCTTTTTTTTTTACAAATAAAATAAAATAAAAATAAATAACAAATTATTTAAATTATATATTCATCATTTAAAATATTTTCTAAATATTAAAATTATATAAATAATCATATAAATTTTAAACAATTTATCAGAGATAAAATTTAAAAAAAAAAATATGCAATTTTCGAGCAATAGTTATATATATATTTTATAAATAAAATGAAAAAAAATTTAAATTTATTTTATTATTGAGATAAATTTAAAGAGAGGGAAAAATAAAATTCTATATAAAAATATAACTTATCTTGTATTATACAGTATATATAAGAGTATAAACAAGAGACGATCCTTTGACCACCCAACAAGTCCTTGATCGAGAGAAATAACAAACTGGTAATAAATATATATATATATATATAATAGAAAGAGGAAGATAGTTTAGCTTGAAGAGAATATTATTTCCTTCCCCTCGATCGATATATATATATACAGTTAAACTAATAAATTAGGTAACCGGCGTTGAGGTCTGCTTGTATGAATCATCTAAAACAATGGAATGCACAATTGTACATATATTTAGTGACTTGACTAAACTATGAATTGAATGACAACAAAATTTAATATATATTTTTTTCAAATCTTATTATTTTTTTACTAAAAAAAAAAAGAAAACAAATTATAATCACAAAATTATTAATAAATTTATTTGCAAATTATATATGAGCTTTTAAAATTTAAATCCAAGTGGGTGTTTAATTTACAAAATAAATATAAATCAAGGAATAATAATATAATTTTCAAAAAGTCAAAAGCACAGATAATTCAGTCATGATGCGTGACCGTGTTGGTCAACAATAGCCATTGTTAAATTCAATGTATAAGTTTCAAATTTTAAATGATCTTCGGTCACAAGTCATTACCTTTTCATTAAAGAGCTCAAAAAACCAATATAACCTCCTGGTGTGTATATTATACATATATTCAATCCGTCTGATTATCGAAAAGTCAAAAACATATATATATATTTAAAAGTCTGTGGAGGGCCTAGACCACCCTCCTACGCACAACCGTTATAAACATGTGTAGGATAAATATACATATAGGTATGCTCATAGATATAGATATTTTTATTACAATTTAAATTGCTGACTATACCTTTATAAACTTGTAGAAATATTGATGCGACCACCCCCATATTGCTTTGATCTCATCAGGGGGTGACTCAACATTTTTATTCAATCATTTAAAAGATTTTCAGATCCAGATTTTTTTTTTTTCAATAGAACTTATTGTTATAACACCCAATGCTTTTAATTTTCATGTATTGTTAAATTTATAAATATTTGGAGAAATTAATTTAGATCATTGAGTTGTTAAAGATTAATTGATTTATATTGGAAAAAAATAAATAAATAAATGAATGAATAAAGATGATAGAGTAAAATTATTTTAGGACATATGGCACGTGTCAATATTTTTAGGTAAATTTTTAAATTTATTTTTAAATTTCATGTAAATATATACGCATATGCATGTTGAAATATTAAACATATAAATATGGAAAATTTAAATCAGAATGGACCCGGATAAACCATCAGAGAAATATTGTATATATATATTGTCAATTGTATTGTTTTGTGTATAATCAAAACACCGGGCTTTTCATAAATGACAATTGAATGAAAAAGGTCTACAATATTGCATGCATATAAAATTTTGTTTTATATATACATATGAATTTTCCATTAAAATTTATTATGATTATTAGTATTTTTTTAATTTAAATATGAAATGATGATGACAAATTTTGTAATTATCAAGGTATATTTATACAAATTCAGTATTATATTTTCATGCGATATAAATAAAAGTATATAAAACTTTGTAAAAAGTATTTACAAAATTCATTAAATTGAATCATCATGTTTAATATAATATCGCGTGCATTTACCAAGTAAAATGATAAATTAATTTGTTTATCAAATGAATGATATAAAAAAAATATATTTTTATGATGAATTTTTAAGATAACAATGCTATTTATTTACATGACATGATATTATATAATTTTTTAAAATTTATTATTTAATTTTAAATAAATTCTATTTTTACATATTTTTTTTGTATAAAAAGTAATTTATTTTAATCAAAAAGTTATATTCGTTTGCATTTTAAATGCATAAAATATTTTCCTGTGATTTTCTAAAACAAAGAAATAACCCTTAAAGATTTCATTGATTGTAAATATATTTTGAAATGATTTCAAAAATTTCATGAGATTTCTTACGATTGAATTTGGAATTTTTTGAATTTTTTTTCAATCTTTATGGTTTATGGTTTTTTCAAAAGTTTTCTCAAGGTTTTGAGTGACACCATGACTGACAAATGGCAGTCAACTTCCACTTTTTCATCAATGACTTTTACTTTTATGTCAAATGACAATCACAAATAAAAGTCACCTTAAATTTGTTTGACATCTGTCACAATGAATAGTCCCTTGAATATTCTGGGATTTCATAAAAGATTTCTGTCAGAATCGATCAAAGATTTCTCTAAAATTAATTAACCCCTCGATTTCAATAATTTATAAAACTCAAAAAAAATGTATACTCTTAAAAAAATACTTCATAGAATTATTCTCCAATAATAATAATCATCTATTAATTTTATTAAATTTATTATGTCAATGAACTTGAAAAATATATAACCGAAAAAAAATAAATAAATTTATTAATATTTTATTGTTAAAAAGTATATAAAAACCTCAAAAATAATTAACCACAAAATCGTCAGAAGGATATATTCTTTCCTGGCAAATTTGCCAAATGTGCGTATATATATCTTTTAAAAGCGTGAAATAATAAAATTAAAAAAAAAAAATTTATATATATATATAATGATTGCGTGTTATTTATATTTCGTGTTACTTATTCGCACGTATTTCATTCCAAGAATTAAATAATATATCAATTGTATTATTTTTTATAGAATTCAAAATTTTAGAAACCATATGAATATAAACCAAAACCATTGCATAATAATTTTTTTTATCTTTATATATTTTTTTTATAATAATTTCCGGACAAATTTGTATACATTGTATCGATAATATAGACACAGAGTGTGAGATCAGGTTAACCACCATTCTCATAGTAGCATATCTCAAAAAGAATAAACGAAAAACGAAAAAAATATTTAATAGATCTTACATATAGTTTATTTTTTTTTAAACAATTTTTCACAAATTTTGTCATGAATTTTTACAACAATATAAATAACCGGAACTTGGACAAACCAATGAGGTCCAACACCGCATCCTTCCGGCTTTAAATTCAGACATTATATTTATAACTTTTACTTTATATATTTGTATGACACAAATGACAAATAATATATATAAAAATATCTTGTGTGACAAAATATGAAAGTTTATATAAAAAAAATAAATAAAAAACACTTGGTCCATCATGACAATAACCTGCACCTGTTTGCAATTGTCAATATATCGGTCAAATAATTTTATTTATTTTATTTTTATTTCACTTTCGATAATATGTTTTATATTTTTTATATAAAAATTGTCATATAAAATTATATCAAATTGCCGTCACGCATTTCAATTCAATATTATATATTATTATAGTAATTATTGTTGTTTGTTATTATTGCGGTTGAGAATGCATATAGCAGAGTGAACAAGGTTAATATACTTTTTCGAAAAAAAAAAAAAACAATAAATGTATCATCTTTTGACGGTTACTATTAGCTAAACCTGATGGTTTATTTATTTTTTTTTTTTGATATATATCATAGGGGTGAAAGCGTACGAATTGTGTCAAATAATTTTTAACATTACCATGCGTTTTTGCAAGAAAACATAACCACAAAATGCCATGTTGTTACTAGTATTGTTGTGAAATGAAATAATAAATATTAGACAAGATGAAATATTTCAATAACAGTATAAATAATATCATCATTAATCGCTTAAATTAATTATGAAAAAATGATTGAGGTCATTATTTCACGGAAAATGATTCAAAAGTCATTATTGAATTGAAGTGTCTCGTTGTTTGTGTTGAACCAAATTTTGAAAAAAAAAAATATAATATTTGTCGGCTAAAATGGACACGAAAAGCAGATGGCACAAGTCACACACAGAATTATTTCAATGATGAGAAAGAATACAGAGATATCCGGTTGAGGGAAACCAATAATCCAAGTGTGGCTTCCGAGCTTCAAAGATGCGTTATACTTGTATAGTGGTTTTGTACTTTTTTTTTTTTTATATTGTTTTTATCTTTGCCGACATTTGTTTTCACATGACGCTGAAATACTAAGAAATTATTTGTTTTTTAATTTAAATATAAATTATAACATCTGTAGTATGATCTTGATTGAATGCAATTCATTTTTTCGTTTTTTTTTTTTTAAAATTACATTTTTTTTATACTATATACCTATATCAATTTCTTTATAAGAAATAAAATAATAATAAAAATAAACGGGAAGTAAAAAAATAATATAATAAATTTTCTATAATCATATAATTATATATTTTATTTAAAAAAAAAAAAAATCAACTTGTGTGTGTCTGATCATTATAAAAACGAAATGATATTTAGTAAAACAGATACTATTAATTTAAGTCTTGTTACACCTATATGAAAAAGGATCTGGAAAATATTAAATTGAGGTAAAATAAAGGGAAAATTATTAGTATAATAAAAAAAGGAAAAATATGAACAGACCACCCAATAGCTCGTTAGTAATAGACTACACAACGACAGACTATTTTCAATCTACTTAATTTGGAAAAAATTTATAAAATTATGGTCAACACCGAGGGTTATGTATTAATTTTGGTTTTTTTTTTTTTTTTTAATTTTTGTTATAGCTTTTTATATATTTATATACAAAAGTATATACTTGCAGTTTGAAAAATGATTTGAAATAATAAATAGGGAGGGTAGTTTTGAGGAAAAAATAACCGGAAGATTGTGTCATGTTTAAATAACCTTAAAAACAATTTATAAATTAATGATATACAGGGTGTCCCTGTATATACATTTTATGTGGTTAATTATGTATTTTTTTTATTCTGTCATATTGTTATAGATGAGTTGTCTATGAGTTTGTCTAGTAGGCTTGCAATATGTCATAAAATAATAATTTCATTTTTTTTTTTTTTATATATAATTGTCTGATGTACAACAGACAGTATATATTTTAAATTTCAACTATTTTAAAAGTCATTTATTTTTTTAAATTAAAAATTATTATTTTTATATATTAAATTATTATAACTTTTATTAAAAAATTTTAATTATTTTTAATTGTTTGATCAATAATATACATTTCAAGTTGAATATTTTTTTTTTTTTTTTGAATTATTAAAAATAATAATAAATTAAAAAATAAAAAAATAAATAATTTACTGATTATTGTGAAACAAGCATAACGTGTTTTTATGTGTGATTGTTGAGACACATTGGTGCTTGATGACTTTGCGTGCGTGTAAAAATATCCGCGTGCCGTTATGACCGCCTTCTTCATGATTCTTCACGCTCTGCAAGATTGCTTGTTTCACAAATATATTTTAATGTTGAGTGTGTATTATATTTGCAAGATGTTTTTATACATATATATATATATATATATATTATATATCCAAGAAGAAGATAGTTAGCAGTCATATCTTGACGTCTACACTCAAACTAACTTTGACACCACCCCTGGGGGGAACTACTGTTTTATTTTTCACCTTATTCACCTTCATCAAGCATTTATCCTAATGATCACCTCACGGCAAATGTATGTCTTCGTTGTTGTTTATTGCAACTGACATTTAACCAATCCTCAAAATTACATTACTATCATGGTAATGATCAATTATTAAAATGAAAGTTTGACTGGTTTTTTTTTTTTAATTTTTAAATTTTTTTTTTATATATAAAGGGAATATCTTTATTGCAATTATTGCGATTTTTAAATTCTTTTTTTTTTAATATTTTTTTTAATCATTAATTATGTTGATTATATACCTTTTTTTTTTTTTTTTAGTTAAAATTTTATTTCAATTTAAAGTCTTATTAACGATTAGCTTTTTTTCATTTTTTTTTTTTATAAAAACTTTTGGATATATGTATATAAATATTGAAGATATATTTAAGTGGTTTTTAAATTATATATTTTTTAATTAGAATAATAAAAATCTAATCAAGTTTATATATCTATATCGGAGACAATTGAAAAGTTGGTAAAGATGAATGCATATATAGTTTTAAACTTTTAAAATGTATAAAAAATTTAAAAAATATAAAAAAAATTTTGATAAAGAATGATAGCTGTAATGTATATATATATAGTAGCTAAAATACATTAGTAGTTGTTTGACTATACAGAGAATTAAAAGTGCGGGGACACAAGAGAATGGACAAGCCGATTAATTTTTTTTAAACTTTTTTTTGTTGATGCATTATACATACACATATACATTCAGACAAGTATAGACAAATACAGTATATATAGGTATAAAGATTGCACATATCACTGGCTACTTTATGTTATATACAAAAAATATATATAAACCTTCAGTTGATCCATTGGACCAAGTATAAAGAAACAGAGAAAATATTGCAACCACTGTGTGGTCTTTTGCGGTTTTCAACTTGCAACACGACCTCGAACTCAAACATTTTTCATGTTTGTTTCACGATGTGGTTTTTATATTTATATATTTATTTTTTTTTTTATCTTAAATTATCAAAACTTCAGAGTTATTAAGTATATAAAAAATTAACTTATCTTTAACAATGTTTAAATAATTTAATTTGCTATAGATATGATTTTGATAAAAATAAAAAGATTAAAGACACAAAAAGTTATGATGTATTTAAAGATACATGTTAGGAAAATAAAAGTATGTATAAATGTTTTTTTTTATTTTTTATAATTTTTTGCAATAGGCGCCGGCGTTATAAGTTAAAAATTAAACCGCCAAAGGCAATTTCTTGGTATAGTTTCGCAAGCATGGCTTCAACAGTTCCCCATGATTTTTTTTTTTTTTTTTTTTACTCCGAAATCAGACGATGCCTGTATAAAACAAGAAACGTAACTTTAGAAAAAAAAAAAAAAAATTATAAAAGTTTGTAAAGTTTGTCTATGGTAGTGCGACAACGTGAAAAATTTTTAATGCGGCCAACACAAAGAACTGGAATTTTTTGTTTTTTTTTTTTAGGTTATGTTTAAAAAATTGTAAAAATTAATTGTCTAGATATAGTTTTTAGAATTATATTTTTATTATTATATAAATTTATTGCACTTTGCTATGATATATTTTATAGATTATATTTTTATACAAATGAAATGTTGATTGTCATTTTTGAAATATAAAATGATGGTGTTGAAGATTGTTACGGTTATATAAAAATTGGCATTGAAGCGCGGAATATTCGTGACTTGTGCATCACACACGAATCAAACTAGCGTGAAAAAACAAACGCGTTGGATTGCAATTCTTGATCTACCGGATTTGTACGTGACTGCATGACACTGTGCACCTGTCTTCTGCAACATCGGTGTTATTTAATTTTTTCATATATAATATAAACTACTACTGTTGATTTCACATTTTTCATTTAAAGTTTTAATATCTTAAAAAATACCATCAATTTTTATATTTTTTTGTCACTTTGAAGAAGACAACAACAAATCAAGATAAATTGTTTCTTTTTTTTTTTTTGATTATTTTGATATAAACTTTGACATTTAATCATTGCAAATTTGATTCAAATGTAAATTAAAATTTACAAATTAATTTTATTTTGTTTTATCGAGTAATTAGCTCAATGTGACATCCAAATAAATTGATATTCAAGTTACAAAAAAAATGTTGACAGTAAAAATTGAACGATCGTCTTCGCCTATCATGACCAGTTGATGAGTTTCTTAAAGTCATATATATATCGCTCCTTCATGAAATTTCATGCAATGTATTCCAAAACAAAATGTATAAATTAATTTAAACGAAAAAAAAAAAATTAAAAATAATTTATTTCATTGAGAAACAGGTAAATGAATCCTAATGAGAATACCGTTAAAGCCAAATGAAAACATAAAATGATTTCGCCTGGCTATTAATTGTCATGGACCACCTTTTACAAATGTCGCCTTTTGCTTTGCTTCTCAAAGATATATATTTTTTTGTCTGAACCAGTTGATTGTCTGCTTAAAAAAAGCCACATTTTAATTGTCAGCAGCCATCTTGGTATCCATTCTGAATGACTGAAAAACAATAGATTAGACTAATTCACATTTTATTTTTTAAACTTGAAATAATAAAGATAATAATTTTTTAATTTAAATTATACAATTATAATATAATTGATTTAATTTATTTATATATATATTTTTTTTTATAAATAAAAAATAAAAAATCATAAATCTTGAGAAGTTGAAAGTATATATAAATCAAACCGGAAGTAAATGAATGGGTTTATTTGACATATACACACTTTAATATTAAGTTTATTATTATTGAGTAAAAATGACATAGGTATAGCCACAAAAATATAATTTGTTGTTCACAGTCGAGTGGTAAAAAACGTCAGAAAATGACATGTAACCGCGCGAGTGAATGAGCATGCGGGTATGACGGCTAGAAAACAAAAGAAGCCAATAATTTTAATGCAATTTGGGAGCAGCCAGGTGAAACATATGTTATATATCATATAGCTTAACGTCGCACCAACTATTTTAAAATATTATAAATATCGCGTGACTATAATACGCATATTACTCGTGTCATATACATATCTAAAGTTCGTCTACACTTGTCACTCATCGTGAACGCGTATAACTGTCAAACCTTTTCATAAATAAAAAAAAAAAAATTATTAAAATAATCCATTTTTTTATATTTTTTTTATTTAAAAAAAAACAAAAAGAAAAATATTACCAACAGACATGCTTATGTTTTTAATTAATTAATATTAAATATCTTTGATTTTTTTTTAATTTTAAAATCCAATTAAATTACCGAGTGCAACAAAATGCACTGAGAAAAAATTCTTCTAACTATCAGAAAAAAACTTTTTAGCAAAAAATTTGTTTAAAATAAAAAAAAAAAATGATTTGAATTAAGAAAAATTCTTTTTGTTTGGGAAAACATAAAGTTCTTGTTTGAAATGGCGTGAAGCAAAAAACTATCTGATTGATATAAGCAACAACTTGTTTATGTCAAGAAGCTTTCTTCTTAAAATAAGAAAAACTTTTCTTGTTATTAGAAAAAAACATTCTCCCAGTCAGTGTATTCATATATTTTTTGACAGAATTTTATAATTTAATCAGCAAGTTTCAAGTTTTCCATTGACCAGTGTATATGCATATTTATTATGCAAATAATAATGACATGTTTGATGCACTCCGTGTGTATATATATGAAGTCAAATTTCTATTTCCATACCAAGTTGTCATTATATATACACACTGCATATTACTTGAAACACCATTGCATATTTTATGAATATTTTCTATAAATATACACACGATGTTTTAGCTCTGTGTTATATGTATATATAAAAATGACAATAAAAATATTTAATATATATATTAGATGTGCTAATAAAGAACTAACGTTTTTTATATTTCTGCGGTATAAAACGGTGCGAAGTTAATGGCCGTTCACCAACGTCCACGTACATACCGTCGCCGTGTTTACTTCCGTCCGGGCGTCACCGCGAAAAACCGTCACGCCTTAAAATTGTGATGGGCATGTATTTTTTCTTGAATTATATAGTATTTTAATTTCGTCAATAAAAAAATTTTATCATATCTTTTCGGTTGTTAAAATTCAAAATATATATATTTATAATATTCCACTGCGTATAAAACTTTAAATAAATATATTGCAGAAAATATTATTTATTTGAGCTTTGTAAAATCAATTTGATATAAATGTTAATCAAAAGATATTTAAAAAAAAAAATCACAAACAGTGGCAAAATCGATTTTTAGTTGCAAATAATATATTGCACGCGAGATTTTGTGATTTGTATTTTATGTTTAGTGACACAAGATATATATTTTTAGATAAATGTATGTATTTACAATTTGTCTTTGAGCAACTCCTCCTACATTTAATAAATATTATATGCAAACTGACGTTCTTAACAATCACGATATAGAAAAATATTTGATGCTCCAGTACCAGGCTCTTGCGATGTCACTCGTTAAAATCGTTACGTTTTTTTTTTTTTTTTTTTTTTTTAAAAATAATATCTACATATTACTTTTTATATTCTGTCTTTATTTAAATTTATTTTTATAATATTTATTTAAAATATTATTGTGTAATTCAACTTGAATGATTCGATCGTTGTAAACAGTAAGCTCAACTTTTTTTTTTTTTTGCACAAGTAGGTTTTCCAAGTTTATTCACATATACCCAACATATTAATACGTAAAATTAATTATACAAAACTTTTATTAGAACTCGCAGAATATTTAAAATAAAAAAAAATATAAAATGTTTTATAGCGAATCGCAGTAATATTTGATTATAACCCTGATACATTAAAAGCCTATAATTATAAAATAATAATATTGTTGGGTTGTTTCAAGTTATGTATTTAAACTAGATACAATTATTATTATTTTTTTTTTTTTTATAACTTGGCCTTATATCAAACTTGTCATACATGCATGCGTTTATAGAAAAATATATTCGCATGTACTTGAAGCTTTTTATAACCTTAAAATATTAATGAAAAAAAAAAAATGTAAATAATTAATAAAATTTAAAATACTACATTGTTGAGTTGAACATTATACCAATATATAATTTCAAAATCAATTTATAAATTAAATATATTAAAATAATAATAAATTTGTAGAGTCATACAAGATGAGCGCCATCTATTGGTATATAAAATATAAGGCCCCAAACAATTTAAAATTTTACCCCACAAATTTAATAATCGTGGGTGGCCGCAATGATTTCTTGATCGTTTATCATGAATAAAATCTCGATAGTAAAGTAATTTCTATGTTCCCTTGTAAATGGCCAAATGGGGTGAATAAGTCGAATTTTTGACACCTCAATATGTTGAGCATGAGTCGCAGATTTCCAGATTGTTTTAAAAAGAGAATACATATATACATTTATAAGGCCCAAACTTTTACCTTTTTTTTTTTTTTACTTTACAAAAAATCAACAAAATATGTATTGTAATAAAAAAAGAAAAGTAAAACTGGTCTCATGATGATGCAAGTGAATAAGAAAATAAAGAAAAAGTACAAACATAAAATAGAGTAATGGTAAAGAGTAAGATAAGCACACTTGTCTGTTGAGATCCGGTCAGGCCCACTGTGAGGCCTCGAGCCAACCAGAGCCAAGAAAATATTTATTGTACACCCTCATAGCCACACCTTCTGCAACTCGTAACCCGATCTTTTCATACTATCCTCCTCACACTTGTATATTTTATTATTTATATATATATTTAACTAAAACCATCTAACTTATACACTTATATCTATATCTATATATATATTGTATGCACACACACACATTATATGCCTTATTCTTTGTTTAAAAAATATATATACCCCTTTTTTTTATTTATTTATTTCTTTTTTTATACCTCATCCATTCCCTCGGTTTACTTTGATCGTATTCACTTTTCTCTGTGGCCCTCCTGGAACTTCTTCTTTTTTGCAATTTCTTCCTTATTTTAGTCCTCTTATTTTTAAATATTTTTTTTATTTTATATACGCCCTTTGGGGCGTCCAATATACAACCCTTTATTCCACTTCATCGTCAAGGCTTTTTTTTTTTTTTTTGACTTTATTATAATTATTATTTTACGTTTGAGCTTTTGAAGACCCTTCTGGTTTTTTGAATTCAAACTGAGTGGTTAATGAGAGCTAGAGACCTCTAGTGGACAAAATACATATATTTTCTTTTGTATTTTGAAAATTTGTAATTATATCGTTCTACTAGCAAGAGATTTAATTATTTCTTTTTGAGAATATATATTTGCATCTTTATAATTTTTTAAATCATTTATTTATAAATATAAACATTTATAATTTTTAATATATATTTATTTATTGATAAATTACAAATGTATATATTGTAACAGACAATTAAATTATATATCTCATATATAAAATACAAATAAAACAATTTGTAAATCAATGAACTCGTTCGACATTGAAAGTTGTTACATACACTCGCGTTAAATTGTTCAGTAAACTCCACCCTGTACATTAAGTAGTAAAACTAGTAAAATCTCTTTATGCCAATGTTCATACAAACATATAATAATATACATATATAAACTGCAGTATTTATGTATATATTTGCATGTGTATTAAAATTGGCAATGGTCAAAGGTTAATTAACTTGCTGATTACAAATTACATCGAGCATGCATGCACATATATATAAACACATGATGCTTATATTTAATGTTGTTGTTGTATATTTTTTGTTTACGATGATTCTGTATATTAGCTACTACTAATTTTTACCTTTATATATACAAAATATATTTAAAATTTTATATTTGAATCTTATATTCACAAGTATATCTACGTATAAATGCACAAACAATTAATTATTTATATCGATAAAATACATGCTCGTGTATTAATGGCAAATGGCAATATAGATTTTAATTTATATTTTTTTTATATATACACATGTTTACCGTATATATATATAATAATACAACTGTTATGATATATATATATATTCATATTGCCAGAAGGCACTAATTAACAATTATTCACTTTTGACCAAATGATATAATATTGTTGCAACGCATGCTCGACAGCTGGCTCTCATGTTCATATTTTGTTCAATAATTCATCATATTAATTATTTCAATTTGACATAGGTATATCTATATTCAAATCATTTGTCAAAATAATAATCAAAATAATTTTTTTTTTCAAATAAATATCAACAGTTGAATTTTATTTGTAATTATTGAAATTAAAATTACAAGGTTATATTGATTTTTGTCATACGCAAGAGATGAATATGAGTAATAAAAATATTTGAAATGATTAAGGGTTAAAATGGTATAAATAAATTCAAAATAAAGTAGTTAAATTTTTATCAAAATTTATAACAACAAAGTCAATACAAACCCATGCATATTTACAGCAAAATGTGATAATAAAATTGAATAATCAAAAATTAATTACATCATCATCATCATCCCCGTTATAAATTAATCAAGGGTTCATTTTCATACATTTTTTCTATGATTTAATAAATAGTTGAATAAATAATTATTCATGTTGATCAGCATCACGAAAAAATAATTACCATTGCAGTTATAACTTGAAAATATATATAAAGTTTTATTTTAAAGTTCAAAGGAAGTGGCACTGACTATGACTTTTTTATTTTTTTTATATTTTTTTTTTGTCGTTTTTCTCCAGTAACTTTCATGGCTACATTCCCTTTAATTTTTTTTTTCTTTTAATGTATTTTTATTTTTTTTAAATAATTTTTTTGTCCTGTATCTCTTATGACTGGTTCCTCTGGCTCCACAAATATCAGCCCTTTTTACTCATCTTTATACACATACCTCCCTTTTTTATTTAATTATTTATTTATTTATTTTTATATAAATACTTTAGCACGTACAATTTATTTTATTATTTTATTTCTATTTTTCAATATAAATTTATATTTATTAAAAATCCCTTGAACCTTGTTGAAAAATGTAAAGTTCACCAAAGTCAAGTAACTTGACAAACGTAATTCCGGCAAAAAATATAAAAAATTAAATTAAATTTACACATAATTTTTATAATTTCAATTATTTTTTTATTTACAAAAAATTAACAAAAAAGAACGAATATATCAATTGAATTTTTAAATTTTATTGAGCCAAATATTTAAGATATTTTTTTGACCATTTTTTTATAATTAACTATAAAACCACATAAATGAAATTATAGCGAGGTAGTTAAGAAAAATAAGGCATTTTGGTTGATAATAATTTTTCTAAGTTCAAATATAACGGTTTTATGATTCGATCGTGTAAACAACAATGGAAGACGTTGTTTCGAAGCATAAAATCGATTATTTCTGTTCATTTCCAAATTTAATTGAACTTTCAAGATAACTTTTACCTCCGACCTAGAGTTATTTTTGTGAAAATGAGGCATTTTCCTCAGAATAAATTTTTCTGAGTTATAATTCTATTGGATTATGATAGAATTTGGTTAATAACAATGAAAGACGTTGTTTCCAATCATCAAATGAATCGTTTCTATTCATTTCCAAATTTTATTGGACTTTGAAGATAACTTTTACTTCCGACCTAGAGTCATCTTTGTGAAAATGGGACATTTTCGTCAGAATAAATTTTTCTCGGTTAAATTATTGAAATATTATAATTGAATTTAGTCAACAACAATGAAAGACGTTGTTTTAAAGCATAAAATCAATTATTTCTGTTCATTTCCAAATTTTATGGGACTTTGAAGATAACTTTTACCTCCGACTTGAAGACATGTCTTTAAAAATGAGGCATTTTCGTCAAAATAAATTTTTCTCGGTTAAAATATTAAAATATCATGATTGAATTTAGTCAACAACAATGGAAGACGTTGTTTCTAAGCATAAAATCAATTGTTTCTATGCATTTTTAAATTTTATGGGACTTTGAAGATAACTTTTACCTCCGACTTGAAGTCATGTCTTTGAAAATGAGGCATTTTCGTCAAAATAAATTTTTCTCGGTTAAAATATTAAAATATCATGATTGAATTTAGTCAACAACAATGGAAGACGTTGTTTCAAAGCATAAAATCAATTATTTCTGTTTATTTCCAAATTTTATTGGACTTTGAAGATAACTTTTACCTCCGACTTAAAGTCATCTCTTTGAAAATGAGGCATTTTCGTCAAAATAAATTTTTCTCGGTTAAAATATTAAAATATCATGATTGAATTTAGTCAACAACAATGGAAGACGTTGTTTCAATGCATAAAATCAATTATTTCCATTCATTTTTAAATTTTATGGGACTTTGAAGATAACATTTACCTCCGACTTGAAGTCATGTCTTTGAAAATGAGGCATTTTCGTCAAAATAAATTTTTCTGAGTAATAATTCTATTGGATTATGATTCAATTTTGTTAACAACAATGGAAGACGTTGTTTCAAAGCATATAATAAATCGTTTCTATTCATTACCAAATTTTATTGGAGTTTGAAGATAACTTTCACCTCCGAGTTCAAGTCATCTCTGTCAAAATGGGGCATTTTCGTCAAAATAAATTTTTCTCGGTTAAATTATTGAAATATTATAATTGAATTTAGTCAACAACAATGAAAGACGTTGTTTCAAAGCATAAAATCAATTATTTCTGTTCATTTCCAAATTTTATTGGACTTTGAAGATAACTTTTACCTCCGACTTAAAGTCATCTTTTTGAAAATGAGGCATTTTTGTCAAAATAAATTTTTCTCGGTTGAATTATTGAAATATTATAATTAAGTTTAGTCAACAACAATGAAAGACGTTGTTTCAAAGCATAAAATCAATTGTTTCTATGCATTTTTAAATTTTATGGGACTTTGAAGATAACTTTTACCTCCGACTTAAAGTCATCTCTTTGAAAATGAGGCATTTTCGTCAAAATAAATTTTTCTGAGTAATAATTCTATTGGATTATGATTCAATTTGGTTAA
Organism: Lysiphlebus fabarum; assembly: GCA_011426435.1. Classification (NCBI taxonomy): domain Eukaryota; kingdom Metazoa; phylum Arthropoda; class Insecta; order Hymenoptera; family Braconidae; genus Lysiphlebus; species Lysiphlebus fabarum. The sequence continues at coordinate 64,086 of WSYQ01001300.1, forward strand.
TAACAATGAAAGACGTTGTTTCCAATCATCAAATGAATCGTTTCTATTCATTTCCAAATTTTATTGGACTTTGAAGATAACTTTTACTTCCGACCTAGAGTCATCTTTGTGAAAATAGGACATTTTCGTCAGAATAAATTTTTCTCGGTTAAATTATTGAAATATTATAATTGAATTTAGTCAACAACAATGAAAGACGTTGTTTTGAAGCATGAAATCAATTATTTCTGTTCATTTCCAAATTTTATTGGACTTTGAAGATAACTTTTACCTCCGACCTAGAGTCATCTTTGTGAAAATGGGACATTTTCGTCAAAATAAATTTTTCTCGGTTAAAATATTGAAATATCATGATTGAATTTAGTCAACAACAATGGAAGACGTTGTTTCAAAGCATAAAATCAATTATTTCTGTTCATTTTCAAATTTTATTGGACTTTGAAGATAACTTTTACCTCTGACTTAAAGTCATCTCTTTGAAAATGAGGCATTTTTGTCAAAATAAATTTTTCTCGATTAAATTATTGAAATATTATAATTAAGTTTAGTCAACAACAATGAAAGACGTTGTTTCAAAGCATAAAATCAATTGTTTCTATTCATTTTTAAAATTTTATGGGACTTTGAAGATAACTTTTACCTCCGACCTAGAGTCATCTTTGTGAAAATGGGACATTTTCGTCAAAATAAATTTTTCTGAGTAATAATTCTATTGGATTATGATTCAATTTTGTTAACAACAATGGAAGACGTTGTTTCAAAGCATATAATAAATCGTTTCTATTCATTACCAAATTTTATTGGAGTTTGAAGATAACTTTCACCTCCGAGTTCAAGTCATCTCTGTCAAAATGGGGCATTTTCGTCAAAATAAATTTTTCTCGGTTAAAATATTGAAATATTATAATTGAATTTAGTTAACAACAATGGAAGACGTTGTTTCCAAGAATAAAATGAATCATTTCTATTTTTTTCCAAATTTTATGGGACTTTGAAGATAACTTGCACCTCCGACTTAAAGTCATCTCTTTGAAAATGAGGCATTTCGTCAAAATAAATTTTTCTCGGTTAAAATATCACAATATTATGATTGAATTTGGTTAACAACAATGAAAGACGTTGTTTCAAAGCATAAAATGAATCGTTTCTATTCATTTCCAAATTTTATTGGACTTTGAAGATAACTTTTACCTCCGACCTAGAGTCATCTTTGTGAAAATGGGATATTTTCGTTGAAATAAATTTTTCTCGATTAAAATATTAAAATATTATGATTGAATTTAGTCAACAACAATGGAAGACGTTGTTTTAAAGCATAAAAACAATCATTTCAATTTTCTTCCAAATTTTATTCGACTTTGACGATCACTTTTACCTCCGACTTAAAGTCATCTCTGTCAAAATGAGGCATTTCGTCAAAATAAATTTTTCTGAGTTATAACTCTATTGGATTATGATTAAATTTGGTTAACAACAATAAAAGACGTTGTTTCAAAGCATAAAATCAATTATTTCTATTCATTTTTAAATTTTATTGGACTTTGAAGATAACTTTTACCTCCGACCTAGAGTCATCTTTGTGAAAATGGGACATTTTCGACAAAATAAATTTTTCTCGGTTAAAATATTAAAATATCATGATTGAATTTAGTCAACAACAATGGAAGACGTTGTTTTAAAGCATAAAATCAATTATTTCTGTTCATTTCCAAATTTTATTGGACTTTGAAGATAACTTTTACCTCCGACTTAGAGTTATTTTTTTGAAAATGAGGCATTTTCATCAGAATAAATTTTTCTGAGTTATAATTCTATTGGATTATGATTGAATTTAGTTAACAACAATGAAAGACGTTGTTTCCAATCATCAAATAAATCGTTTCTATTCATTTCCAAATTTTATTGCACTTTCACCTCCGACTTAGAGTCATTTTTGTGAAAATGAGGCATTTTGGTTAATAATAATTTTTCTAACTTCAAATATAATGATTTTATGGTTTGATCGTTTAAACAACAGTGGAAGACGTTGTTTTCAAGCATTGAATAAATTATTTTTACTCATTTTAAGATTTTATTGGACTTTGACGTGAACGTTCATATCCAAGCTCGAGTCAGTTTCGTGGAAATCGGGCGTTTTGGTTGATAGTAATTTTTCTAAGTTCAAATATAATGGTTTCACGATTTATTCATTTAAGCAACAGTGAAAACTAAGTCAAGATCAAGACAAGTCTAAGTTTTTAAAACCAAGACAAGACCAAGACAAGACTGTGTTCAGTCTTGGCATATTTGGTCTTGGGTGAAGCTTTTCTTTTATGATTTAACCCCGAGGGCATACTGTAATGCACACTTGTATTTATATTATATCAATTCAAATAATAGTAAATATATTTATTTATTGAACAGCTACCATCATAATCACTATATTTGTCGTCAATATAATATACTCTCAAGTAACATAATATAATGTATATTCGCGTATATATATAGCGATAAAATCACTGAAAAATCAATTTGAAACACTGTGACACGCAGTTATATAAATGCTACGTGTGTGGGCAAAAAACCTCTACGAAGTCAAGAATAAAAAATAAAATTATAAATAATATATAAAATTGCAAAAGAAATTATATATACATATATAAATGTGGATACAGCATATATAGAAGCATGTGAGCAAAGAAAAAACATAAATTTTTGTGACCATTCGCGAGCTCGCCCCAGATATATTCATGTATATGAATTTTGAATATGCTAATATATTATAAAATATATATGCTAAAAAATACTATATGAATAGTGAAAAAATATTTCAAAAAATATAAATTAATAAAATTTAATTTAAAAAATACAAAAAAATTAATTAACAAAAAAATTATTTTATAAAAAATTCATAATTATTTTCATAAATTTTTATTTTTTATTTTTATTTAATTAATTTATATTTTTTTTTTATAAAATAGTTGACTTGCAGGCGGACACTTTGACAAGTACTTTTTACAAATTTTTTTTTCATTTATTTTTATTTTTATTCTAAATTTTAATACAGTCAACTGTAAATTTGAAATATATATATATACAGGTATTAATAAATATAAAATTATATATAGATATGAACACTGCACCCCTTGACAGATATATATATCTGTCTAAAAATTTGTCTCGCTTCAACAACTTGATATAACTCGAAAATTTACAGTTGTATAAAGCAAAGCAAATATATATAACATACCCTTTAAAATTTTATCTTTCTCTTACTCAAAAAGTTAATATACCGCATAGTAAAACCGAGTTAATATATATATATGTACAAATAAAGCTCAAAGTATCATCCCCTTTTACATTTTACACAGTGTCATCGTCAGAGGGCACTGCAGTTGACACGAGATGACACTGGCATAACCCAACTTTTTCATCTTCAGCATCAAATAACTTTAGTGTCAAATACCAGTTTCTAAAATTTAAATTTAAATTATTTTATTTTATTTTTATTTATTTATTTTTTTTTATATCAAAGTTTATTGTCTCATAAACCAAATAAAAAATAATATCAATTAAAATTTAGAAAAACAAAGTCATCAATGTTGCATTTAAATTTGGCAATTTTTAGTAATTTTTTAATAATTTTTTAATGTAAATTTACAATGTTTAATTACATAAAAGTATAGAACAAATATATGAGCGCCATAGGTGCGACGTTTGTTCTGTTATTATATATTTATATAGTTTATAATAAACGACTTTTGATATGTTGGTTTGCTAAAATATAATTATAGCTTACTGTGCGGTTTTAAACGCAAAGTGGTCAAGTAAATTTACTCAAGTTACATGCATCATATGACTTGTTTACAATTACAATGTAATATTTTTATATAAAAAATAAAATATTTATATTGTGGTAATCTCAAGTTGTATAAAAAAAAAAAAATATTTAACATAAATTTAGATTTAAAAAATCAGTGCAATTATTATATTTTTTTTTAATTTAAAAAACAAAAAACCCCAAAAAACATTAAATATATATTTTTTTATGCGTTGAAAAGTAAAATGTTTTTGACCTGTTAAATTTTAAATGTAAATATTTTGAGGGTTGATATATAAAAATCACAAGATGAGGGTAAAAATAAAGATGCGATAAAATTTACGATAGTATATAAATATAAAATAGTACAAAATAAAAAAAAAATAAAATAAATATATATTAAAGTCACAAGAATGAATTTAAAATTTAAATTTTATTAGATTATATTTGAATTTAATTTAATTTAGTAACTTGTATTTTTATATATAAAAAACCGCATGTGAATTTATATATATATTTTATTTTATAAAGCGACATTTTAAAGGTAGAAGTTTTCTATAGAAAAAAAAAATATAATACATATTTTTTTATTTTTTTATTTTTATGCTTATAAAATCACCCTCTATCTGCAAATTTTCAGTGTGTGGCATCAGTTGCATTTGATACAAATCATTGGATACATATCCATTTCTCTGGTTTATTTTTTATTTTATTTTTTATTAATATATAAAAATACATGGATTAACAAGTGGAAAAATATACATATAGCCATAAAAAGTTTAGTATAATGTGGAAAAACTTGGAAGACCACTTTTATATTATCCACAACAACATTATTGCAAAAATTTTTATTTATTTTTTTCTATTTTTAAATGCCCCTTGTTATAATAGTATTAAAAGTATACATTTTCTATAACAATATATAACTTTGTTTACATTGAAATTTAATACGTACATATCCATGACATTTTTTTTTTCACAAATATATATATACTTTGTATGACGTCATACTAATTATTAATTATTACGTTTGAAAAATCATGAAAATTTTCTAATAATTTTTTATATACTTGAGAGAGTTAAAAGTTTAAAAATGATTAAAAAATTAAAGTAATAATTATTTTATTTTTATAGATAATTTGTCAAGAGTAATAAATAATAATTAATTAATTTTTTTTTTTTTTTTTTTATTATTTTAATGTCTGTTTATGAGTAGACAACTTAAAAAGGTCAAAACAATTTATTTAAAAAAAAGTATAATTGAAGTATTAAATATTTATTGAGTAAGTTACTTTGACTACCTATGTATTATGTATATATGTATATATATATACAAAAATTTTCAATAATGTCAGTCATGTATTTCGTGCATCCTCGAGGTCTTTGATACTCGTTTCGTGCGATTTTTCATTGTTGGTAAACCGCGACTGCTTTATATATTTACATAGTTATTTAACGTAAAATACGGTAAACCATGCATGAGTCAAAAAGACTTTACTGTTTTATATAAAAAATAAAAAATAATATTTTTTTTTAATGTTGAAAAATCGATTTAAATTAACAACACGCTTAGTCAATATTATTATTTTTTTTATTATTCAAAAAATAACCTTATAATAATGAAATGATTTTATACTTATCAATGTTTTTTTAAAATGTAAAAAAAAACATAATATTTATACCGACTGAATAATTTTCTCAGCAAAAATTCCAATCAAGTTTTTTAATATTCAGATGAATATATATTTTTTTCTCACAAAAATAAATGTGTGCAAAACAAATAAATGTAGGGAGAATAATATACAGCGATGAGTTAAATAGTGGTTGATAAAAATGAAAATAAAAATACAAAAAAACATTGCATTTATATGAAAAAAAAAAATAAAGAAAATTGCGTGACCAATCTGGCAATTAGCGGGGTCGTTGTGCTGTGTGTTTATGTATATATAGATATACAATATTAACCAACACAAATTGTATATACATTTAATCGTGATGGCATGTGTGTAAGAATAAAATTACGAGTATTGCGTTGGCGTAACACTTTGCCAGTTGTGTTCATTTTTTACCGACAAAGCAGCTGATTTTCTTTATATATATAAAACAATACAAATATTTTATTTTTTTAATTTTTTTAATTTTTTTTTATTCTCAATGATTCATCTATGAATTTCTATAACCATATTTGTAATGTAATTTTTTAAATCAGAAATTATATTTTAAAATGAAATAATTTATTTAAAAATTTTTAAATAATTATTAGAAAAAATATAAAAAAAAATGATATAATTTAAAATTTCAAATATATATGTATAAACAGATTTAAATCTTTTATTTGATTTGGTGATTTTATCGTTGTTAAAATGATGAGAACAAGTTAATTTCTCGTGTCAACGATGGGTCGATGAGTCGACATGATTCAAGGGTTGTTCAAAATCTCTTTGTAATGGTTTTTTATTTTTTTTTATTTTTTTTTTTTTACCTATAGCAAAATTGACATGAAAATCCCGTGGTCAATTCGGAAGTATCGACATGCTGTGTCATTCCCCTTTTAGATTTGTGAGAAACTAAAATCATGTTCTACTAAGATGTATATGCTCCAGTAAATTTTATTTATTTTCAATTTGCACAACTCATTCCTGTTTATTTTTTGTAAATTCTCAAAATTTGATGGTCCATTTGAGGAATTGAAAGATCTTTGACTTTGAAATATTATACAAGCATCAAAAAAAATAAATAAATAAATAAAAAAGAAAGAGGTAGCTAAGGAAAAGGATGTAGCTAAGGAAAATTTAAAAAAATTTGACACGTATTGTTTGTTATACTATATTTATACAGTCATCAATTCCATGATGAAAATTTTACAGTTGATAAATAATTTATTTAAAAAAAGTCTTGATTGTATATTTAAATAAAAAGATGTTTATATTTTTATAAAACAAATTTGTACTGCTTTTCAATTCTCATTAGTATATTATATCAAAAGATCAAAGAATAAATTTATATGCTGAGGAAATAATTACTTGTTATATATATATATTGAAATTAAAATAACATTGTGAAATGACTTTTGTATACTTATATCAAAGTAAATATATATACATTGTATTTTTTTAACAATGATTCGCGTAACAAGGTGATAAAAAGCCTGAAAGGCTTGATGCATGTCATGCCACTAAGTTGATTTAAATTTAAAATTAAAATAAAAAAAAATATATAAATAATGAAAGTAAATTCAAAATAAAGAAAACAAACAAGTTTTAAATAATTCAAGTGATATAGAAATTAAATTAAAATCTAAAATAAATTTCTTGTATTTTTATATATACAACCAAACTTTTATGTTTATCATTATTTTAAAATTTCAAAAATAACAATGACAATATAACATCTGTTAAATAATTCAGTCTTAATTAAAATTTACACGACAGTATAAGAAAACAATTAAAACAAATATATATTGAATAAATAAAACACAACAAGGTATATATATATAACCTAAAAAAAAAATATAATTTAATTATTGTTTTTGTCATTTTTTTAATTCTTTAAATTCAATTTAAATACCGTCATTATTTTTTTATAAATTAATTAATTTATAATATTATATACAAAAAAAAAAAATATTTTTAATTTATTCAAGAAGATAATATTACCTTAATTATCAAAAAAATTATAAATATCAAAATTTAATTTTTGTCATTCATACATCAAGTTTATGTAAATATTTAAATTTTAAATGTCATTATATAAATAATATAATTAAAGTCATTTTTAAATATGTATATAAAACTTGATGAAAATCTCAATAAACTGGGGGATTTAAGAATGATATGACACCACAATAAATATACATTGAATTCAACCCTATAAAAGTCTGTACATATTGGTGGCTTGATTAAATGTTTTGCTGGTTAGATAGACACATTGAAAGGGAGGAGGAAAGGATGTTCAAAATCATCACCCTTGCTTCAACACTACTTTTATCATTATACATATATATAAACCCAAAAAAAAAAAAAAAAATGCGACAAATTGCTTCGAGTTATAGGGTGTAAATTAGGGTGGTTTATACAGCTCTCTATATCTCTCAGTTCAATATATACATGATCCGCATAAACTCATGTAGCTGTACTTGCTAACTTGAAGAATAATATTAAATCAACAATCAAAATAATTATATACACAAATAAATAATTGATTTATATATTTATTATTATATTTTATTTATCATGAATACATATTATACTTGATGATATTTTCATACACATATATATGAAATATTATTTTTGATTTTACAATTTACAAATTTGTAAATAATATACCAATCAAAAATTATATTCTCAATATATATTTTATAATGAATTATAATATTTTGATATAGTTTCACCTGCCAATATATACAAAGTATATTCAAACCAATAATTATCATTAATTTATATTTTTTTTGAATCATTTATTATTATTATTATATTTTGATAAAATTACAAAATTTAAATATTCAATTCATTGAAATTATATTTAAATATATTTTTTTATAAATAAATATTATTGATAATAAAAAAAAGTAAATAATTTTTAACAAAAGACATAATAAGTATAAAAAAAAAAAATTTTTAAATAAATTGTGAATGAGCAGGAGGAGGAACAACAAGACTCAAAAATGGCGGCAAACGAAGAAGGGGCGTCTTTCATGGTGGTCCAGAGTGATTCTCTTCACTCTTATTTTTTTTAAAGTTATAAATTTAAAATGTTAATTTTCTTTTACTTATTATTATTATTTATAAATGAAAAATTTAAAAAATTAATTTTCTTAAACTCCATAGGTATTCAAAAAATTAACAAAATTTATTGCAATAAATTTTTATTATTTTTAAAATTTTCATGACTCAAAATATATTTTCAGATAATTATATTACAATTCCCAGTTTAAATACACATACTATTTTTATTTTTTCGCTATTTTTTTTTTTAATACAAAAATCTGTTTTTTATTTAAATATTTTTTTTTGTGTGTGTGTGCGTTTTTTATATATATTTTTTTGGAATTTTGGTTGAACGATCTGAGAAGGTCCTTCAGGCTATTTGGCCGTGTGTTCAACGCATTTGCAAAATAGCATAATAATATAGACATCTCGTTAGCATCCCTTCAAGCGATGTATGCATAGAGACAGATAGTGAGCAGCTGCTTCACTTTTGGGCGTGTCTGTGTGTGATAGAATTGAGTGCTCTATATAACATTTTTTTTTTTACCTCATTTTTGTGAATAAACATATTTTTTATCTTTTATCATTTATATCTGATATGATTTTTAATAAAATTTAAAACAAATAAAACAACACAAAAACAGCCGGTGTTTATACAAAATTATTTGTTTGTTTTTTTTTTTAAATATAAAATTAAATAGTAAATTTATATTAAATTAATTTTAATTAATAATTATTTCATCATTAAAATTATTTAAAAAAATTTATTTATTTTTATTATACCATGTGTTATTTACTTGTTGTAAAAATAAAAATATATTTTTGCTACTGATCATGAAGAGAAAGAGAGTTGCCATGTAAATTGATAAAAAAAAACTGAAAATAAATAAATAAAAACAATAGAGTTTAACAGATATTCCCACAGGCGTTATTGTATTTAATTCGTGGGTCATAAATCCCATGGATTCATGGCAAGAGAGTCTGGATCCATTGGAGCCGGCGGACCACCATGTCGTGGGGCAGCAAAGCTGAATGTTCAATGCGCCACGTTAACATCAACCCCTTCTTATTTATAAAAAATTTTTTTTTTTTATTCTTGATTTTTTTTCTTTTACTCAATCTTTTACCTTCATTAGCTCATACAACATTAAACTTAATAAATTTTATATATCTTACAAACAATTATATAAAAAAAAAGAAAAATCAAAAATTACTTTTTTTGTTTTTTTACTCTTATGATAAACATAATACAACTACATGAATGATAATTTAAAATGTTATAATATAAAAATTAGAAAAACTAAAAATACATTAATGAAGATGTATAGTTATACAACTTGATTAAATATTTTTTTTTAAAACTGAATATTAAATATTTACTTGTTGATTTATCAAAATTAAGTTTAAATTAATTTTAAAAATCATCAATTAAATTATATTTTTTACAACCAGTATTAATAATAGATATCAAATTTTTTTCTTTAAATAAAAATATAGTTATTTATTTGCAATTTTTCATTATTATGATAATGACATTGTCAAAAAAACTCAAACGAGCAAAAGGAAGATGTTGAAAAAAATCACCACAGCTAGATTACCCATAACAAATTGAAAAATTATTTTGACAGTCACACTGGTTACACATACCCACGATAAAAACCTTATGATGACAATTGTATATAAAAATTTTAAATTCGTTATAGATGTATATATGAAAACTAATGCATTAATCCAAGGGTGCAGTTAATTCTTTGCAGCATGGATTCTGTATATTATTATCCATGCATGTGTCTATATGCGTAATAAAAGCACGTGTACTTAAAATATATATATATTTATATAAAATGAATGAATTTCCGTATTACATTGCGTGAAAATTTACCATGTATGTATGTATATTTAACACAGTGTAATCGATTTTTAGTATATACATCAGAAAAAAATAACGGAAAGTAAAAGTGGGATATTAAAACTGATCTGATTCAGGTATATATTAACATAACCTAAGAAATGCATGACTGATCGTTTCAATATATATATACGTCTTTGTAGCCTTTTACGATATCTCTATTAACTGAAGCGATTTTTTTTTAATTTTATTTTTTACATAGTTTTTATAATATATAATTAATTTAAACTGCTGCAGTTGTTGTCCAATGATGCAATGAGTCAAGACACGATTCAATTAATAAAATTATTATATAAAACTAAATATTTTCATTAAATAATTAATGGCAATGAATTATTGTAAATATATATAAAAAATAATAGAAAAAGTATATAGTGTTTGCCACGTGGACGAGGTAAGTGCAGGAAAATAACGAGTGATGACTCGTGTCAATAGTCGGACACAAACATCAGCACGATATATATTATTAAAAGTGTTGTGAAAATGATAATAAAATAAAAAGTAAATGAAAGAGAAATAAAATAAAATATATGTATCCATCAGTGAGAAAAATATAAGATTGCTATACAACAACAACAACAACAACAAAAAAAAAAAAAAATAAAAATTAAATGTCAAAAGAATCATATACAATTTAGCAATTGAATGATTGTTCATCTCGGCTACTCTTGTTGTAAATGAATTACCAAAAAGAAAAAAAAGAGAGACAATATGTATATGAATTTTAAGGGATAGATATGGTCTAGGTTTGTAATATAGAAGGGAGAAAATTTGATGTCACCAAGCGGAACCCGAACGTCGGCCGGAAGTATTCTAGTCACGTGGCTTAGCCAACACGCAAATGTGTCCGGAATCTATATGTACCTTCATATATGTATACAACTGCACCTATAATATCAAATTTTTTTTTTTTTTTTTTTTTAAATATCATCTAGTGACTATTTATATACACTAAAAAAACTATTTAAACTTTTTTTTTTCTTCTATAAAAATGATAAAAATACAAAAAATTTTGAGTCAAAATTTTGTATAATTTACAATAATATTCCGGTTTATTTTGATAATATATAAATTAATAGAAAAAAAATAAAAATAAAATATATATATATTTTTTTTGACCATCATAAAACAGGAAATGTGTCCTGCAAAGTTAGATTGTATGGATACCCTGTAGACAGTCGGACTGATATTTTTTGATGGGTGCAATTCGCTTAAATTCTCCCTTTATTTTACCACCCTAAATTTTGTATCATTATTTGTTAGCAATTTTCCAAGCTACCGGCCTATATACATTGGTATATTTACCATTGCAAGAACGACGCGTGCCATGCTCTTCCTGTCTTTGCATACATATATACATACAACAAACTATGTACAGCTATTATTATGTTTATATAGATAATATATATAAATAAATATATATATATAAATGTATATAGGTATATAGTTGAGTATATCCATCGTGGCTGGATCGTTATTGCGGTCATTGTCATTGTAATTCACGGACGGCAATGATAGATAATATACAGCATGAGTGGTGATCGCGTGCTGTGTCTATAGCACACGACCGGTAGTTCTTCTGGACTTTACGTCAATTTTAACCCCTCCATACTATTTTGTTTATACTTGAAAATTTTCATGATTTACTGATCATCAAAATTATATATCAAAAAAAAATTATCCAATTTGTTGATATACACTTTATACTTTTTTTTGTTAAAAATAAAATTAAAATTTTTATATTTTTAATTGATAATAAATAATTTATCAATTGGATCAATGGGTTTATAGTTGATACTTAAATTGATGAATTTAAAGTAATTTTTTCGAGGGACTATTCATATAGGCGTAGTAGTTGTGTTAGTTTGTAGTGTAGTAGAAGCGTAGTAGCGGTGTAGAAGGGTGTAGTAAGATGTAGTAGAAGCAGAGTAGCATTGTAGTAGCTAAGGAAAAGAACGTAGAAGCGTAGTAGCAGTGTATTAGTGGTGTAGTAAGATGTAGAAGCGTTGTAGTAGTGTAGTAAAAGCGTAGTAGCGGCATAGTAAGTGTAGAAATGTAGAGCGTGTAGTAGTGTAGTAGTAGTAAGATAGTAAGATGTAGAAGCGTTGTAGTAGGGTGTAGTAGTGTAGTAAAAAGTAGCGGCGTAGTAGTAGTAGTAACGTAGTAGGATGTAAAAGCGTAGTAGTAGTTGTAGTAGCTGTAGTAGCTCACATGGTGTAGTAGATACTACAGCTACTACAAAAAGTAGTAGTGGTGTCACTAAATCTGGTCGTTTATAAACCCTCGAATTTTTTATTTAAATTTCGTGCACAGGTAAAAGTTTTGTTAAATAAAAAAAATAAAACCAATATGAAAATTGAATGTAATTGAAGGATAAATATTTTCACAGAATCAGAGAAAAATATATATTAAAGTATCAATGTCAGGGGGGGGGGGTATATAGATAGAGATAGAGATTTACTAGAGTGTATGTCATTTGTGTATACATTGATCTCTATGTATATCCCATGATTTTCAACAGTATAAAATAGATATATATATATGCGTTGAATTCAAGAGGGGTGACAAGAGAAAAAAAATTTCAAACGTGGGATGTTTTGATGCAATGAAAAATTGAGAGAATGGGAAAAAAATAAAGGGAGAAAATAAAAGATAGAAAATATGTGAATCGGGATGAGAAACCGTGTTTATTGACACAGGAAGTGATTGCCGTACTAGTATAGGGTGAAGACTCAGTGGTTTTCACGGTATACTTTATATATATTTCCTCCCTCTACTTACTTAAATTTTTCTGTATTTATTTTTTTTCACTATCATTCAACTGTATATATATATATATTTTTATACTGTTAAAAATCAGCCCTTCTCTTTTTTTTTTTTTTATTTTCACTGATGCTGTGGCCCCTTTTTCCCCCAAAGCTCACAAGTTCTCGGGTGGCAAACAAGAGCACTCATTCGGGGTCGTATTTGCAGCGTAATCCCATGATAAATTATCAAACTACCACCGAAATAGATAAGCTCTATTAATTTTGAATTATAAAGTACCCTCTTTCTATGTATGTATATATATGTGTGTATTACCACTTTGACGGCTATATATCAATATTAACTTTTCATTGTCTCAATATGATTCAATTTATTTGTAGTATTATTGAAATTATATATTGAGGGTTTTTTAATAACACAATAATTATAAAAATTTTTTAATTTTAAATTTAAAAAATAAAACAACAATATAATAATAATAATAGTTTAAAGTAATAATTTTTTTAGTCAATTTTGTTGTAAAATAACAAATATATTTTTAAAGTAATTATATGAATTTTTTATTTAAAAAAAAAAAGCTTTATTATACAAGATAAACTGGTTGGGTTTATGTATTATGTGTGTGTATATTTTTGAGGGTATATAATCGCTCACCTGAATTATATCGTTTGATGAGATATAAGATTATTATATTATATACTTTTTAAACTACAGTGATATAATTTGTTTATACTTGAAAATGAAATATAAAATTTTTCAAGTAAAATTGTTGAATTATATATAAATTGTTTTAATTTTATCTAAACATGATTATCAAATTTATAAATAAAATAAAATAGATATAAATTTATATTTTAAAAGAAATATTATATAATATACATCACACCGCAATTTGAAGGGCTATATTTACTTGAGAAATCTTTGGTCCAGACGTAATAAGAAATTTCAAATTGAATCATAGAATTCTTGAAAAATTTTTGGTCCAGTTTGACAGAAATCTTTTGTGAAATTCCAGAAATCTTCCAAGAAATCCATGAAATCTAGAAAATCCCATGAAATTCTTGAAATTTTCTTTGAATTTTTTTCAAAAAATTAATAATTTTTATGATATTTCTAGAAATATTTGAGAAATATAGCTTTGAAAAAATCTTTAGGATAACTTGATCATTGAAATTTTTGCAATCTTGAAAAACTTTTTTTTTTCTTAGAAATCATAGAAATCATGATGTAAAAATCTTATCTATTTGACAGGGAAATCTTTCGTTCGAAATTTATCACACTCTCATTTTTTTTGTATTACATAATTTTAAATATGGCAACATGTATACCCACTGTCATTAAACATCTGTAATTAAAAATGTTTCACTCTGACGTCACTAAAAATTAAATCGGTGATTTGAATCGGCATATACTAAATATCTGAGGCTACAACAAACATATACATAAAATTATTTATTCATATACACATTTATAGCAATCATACATGTATATATTAATATAAAATGCAGTTTGTTTGCACCACTCATTTTTATTAACACGTGTAAAAGTATATTTCAAAACGTCTACTGGATATATAACCTATATATGTGTATCATCGTGTGAAGAGCCGGTTTCACAAGAATCATCTCTTATCTTCACAACTGTCCTTTTTTGATAGATTAATCGTCATTATAAATATACACCCTGTAATATATATTTTTGTTAAAATGGTTATGTTTCATCTGTTGCTGAGATCTATATATGTTTTCATTCGTGATCTATCAAATTATTTATTTTTCTTGGCGCGTGTATTATATATTTGACTATACACATAATTTTAAAGATGAAAAATTCAACAATAAATAATATTTATACAATTTATAAATTTGTAAAATTATTGGTACTTGAAATTATTGTATATGTAATTTTTTTTTTATTATTTTGTTTCAGTATTACTCGACAAACGCCAGTTTATATATGAGGAATTTAAGGGGCCAAATGTTGAATAGACAGAGCACACGCGGCGACTTACATCTTTTTCCTTAGCTTCATCACATAAATAAAATGTCTGTGAGGATCTTCACTATAACATTGGACATTTTATTTTTTACTTCAAAGATTGGTAAGTTTATATAGAATTTATTTTAACTCATCGTTTGTGGTCTCGGTTCATTGGATCACAGCAGTTAGTCTTATACGAAACACCACGTTAAATTTCATGGTGATTTTAAATCAAGAAAAAACATGCCGGCTCCGTCTAGGCGCCGATCTTTTGTCTTAGACTAATAGAACACGCGTTCCTACGCATTTTTTTTTTTTTTTTTTTTTTTTTTTTTTAAAATATATCCAAAATGTCCAGTCGTATAATTCTCGGTCAATCGACTTGTCCCAACTTTTTTTTTTTTTTTTTAATTTAACTCTGTGTGTGTATGTCTTTAAATTAATTTTTGTATTTTATATTTTTCAATTTAAAATTCTTAAATTTAAACAAATAATAAAAATACAATATTATATTTATTCATATAATAAAAAAAATTAAATAATATTATATCATTGTTTATCAAATAAATAAAAAACCATTGAAAATTCTCAAGACAGTTTGTCGAGTGTTATTCAGACGAAGAATGTGGTCTTATGAGCCATTCGTCTCAGAATTATTAATTTCAGTTACTGAATTCTGTAGATAAATTCTGTACACCGAAAACGGAGTTTCAAATTTACCATCGTGATAGATAGAGCAAAAAAAAAGCTTTACTTAGCTACCTCTTTTTTTTTTTTTAACTTTCCAATATTATTTATTATAAAAAAAGCAAAACTAACGAGACAAAGAAAGAGTGAATTGGATCGTCGAGAATATTTATAGCAATCGGCATCAATATAAGCGAGAGAGCATAGAAAATAAACCCAAATAGAAAAAATATAAATAAATAAAAAGGATAATATAATAATGACAATAATAATCATAATAATAAAAAAAATAAAAAAAAAAGGTGGAGGAAAGAAAAGAGGTACGACATGAGGGATGTAGCTAAGGAAAAAAGAATGAAGCGGAAGAAATGAACGAGTAGATCCTGGCGCCACTCTGGGCATACCACTTTACCTCGCGTATCTTTTTTTTTTTTTTTCACGTTTCTTCATCTCACCCTCATTTATATATATATATATATATTTTTTATATTATTTTTTTTTGCTATTTTGTATGTATTCCCATCACCTTTTTAACTGTATATTTATATATATGTATATAAAATCGCGACTGAATTTCGATGCCACAATGATATCACAAAATGCCAAACAACCAAAAGTCTTTTTATATATATTTAAGTCAAAAAAAAAATCGAAAACCTGCTGCAACGGTGGGCTGTTGTATTCATATAAATATATTTATTTATTTTGCAAAACTTATTGTCTTATTATTGGACCACCTAGTGAATGGCCACACGGTTATAAGCGACGGGACTTATCTTTTTCGTGTCGGCAGATACTGTTAACATTAAAGACCAACAAGATTTAATATTATATTTATATATATATGAATATGAATATGACAATGAACAAATATTAAAAATATTATTTATGTTGGTGGTCTTGATTTATGATAAATATTTATATTTTTTAATTTTAAATATTTTTTATATTTAATTATAAATACAATGATAATAATATTTAACTTTAGTATATTTTATTTTTAAATAAATAATATTATAGATTTTTATATTGTAAATAATGTTAAACTGGTTGAAAATATGTCAAGCTTGTTGCGATTTGATCATCATCTGATTCGTTTAAACAACCAATCGAAATTCATTGCTTCAGGGATTCGTTATAAACGATTGGAATTTGGAAGACTTCTTGGAGATGATCAATCCAAAATACGCGGACAAGAATATATATATATATATATCTGACCATATTTTCAAGATATGCCAAGAATAAATTTTTTAAATTCCAAAGCCAACAAAATAACACGACAGAATATTATAGTCAGCTATATACCTTATCTTGCTCAACATATATAAATTTTTTTTTTTTTTTTTTTTTTAATGAATATATAACAATAATTATCATTCTGAAATTTTGATTGTCAGTAAATTTTTCTTGTTGTGTATTTATATATATTTATATCAATTATATAATCTGAATTTTCTTATATGTCAAAATTTTTTGATTCAACTTGACATAAACACAATATTATTTTGAAAAATTTTCTTAATATAAAATATTGTTGTTGGGTGTATTTGAGTTGTATGTGACAAGTAAATAGTTACACTTGTGTGATCGACACGAGAAGACACACCAGTTTATATAAAAGATGGGTTAAAAAAAATTGAGGGTTTTTATAACTAAAGAAATCGATCTGTCGAGACACACGGACCCGTCACTGATACATGTAGAACGATGAACTCGCTTGATATTTTTTTGATAGACATCGACAAGTGCCAGATTTTATCAAACAATAAATACATATATATACTTCTGGCTACTTTTTGATTTTATTTTTTATTTTTTAAATTTTATAAATCAACAATTCTCATGCTTTTTTTTTATTTATATATTTTAGACAACATTTAATATGATGATAAATTATTATATTTTTAAATTTTAAAAATATTATAATAAATATAAATTATTTATTAAAAAAAAAAAAAAAAAAGTGCAAAAAGTGGAGAAGAACGGAAGAATGTTTGCATTTTAATAATGAGGGACGCAAAGCATACAAATTAAACCCTCAAAAGGTCAGTATTTCTGTGCTTTTGGTACTCCGTTCTTCTCCGATAGGATAGCTACATCATTACTTGCGAGAAACGCGATATTGACAACTCATATCGTTGAGTTATATAAAAAAAAAACTTGCCAATATTTATAAATTTATTGTTGAAATGGAAATAAAATGAATAATTGAAAAATGAGAAAGAACAGAGAGATTAATCCTCAAGTGTTGCATTTAATCTAGTATTGACTCTTATTTTTCATGCCACCATGAAACTTTCTGATCTTTCTCGATAATTTTATATCAAAATAATTTTATATACAGGGTGTGTTATATCAAGATGCTCTAAATCAGTATTACAGGTCGTTGAGACTTGAGATTTTGCAGTCGTCAATGATTAAAATGATAATTGAAAAAAATAGTTAGGTTAGGTGTCAATTTTCAAAATTTAAAAATATTTATAATTTCTAATAAATATTCAAAATTTTACAGGACTTTGTTCGAAATTTGTTTATTAAAAATTAAAAAAACGACCTGCAATACCAATTCAGGGTATTACATCTCACTCAATCATTATTACTCGCAAAAAAAACACAAACTGACAATTGATTAAATAATTAAAACCAAAATTTCTTATAAATTTATAATACATATTTGAATGATTAATGATTATAGTTGTGTTATTTAATATCAAAGGTATATATATCTCAAGTTGTATCGTGTTATGTTGTGTGTCTCATATTATATCCTTTAATTAATCAATTGTCAGACAGACAAACGTGTCGTCACAAATAAATTATATATCAGTCAGTCACAGAGTCACTTAAAAAACAAATACCCATTTAATAATTTACAATGAAAATTCAACTAGGTCAAAAAAATAGAAACCTTTTTAAGAAAAAAGATTAAAGCCACCATGAAAAATTGATGATTTTGAAAATTTTTTAGCGATGAAAAAAAAATAAAATAAAAAAAACAAAAGAAACGGCAACATTAAACAAAAAAATGATGAAGAGAGTATTTATTGTTAATGTATATATATATATATAAGCTTATACAAGGTCGTGAAGATGTCCGGCGTCAAGTCTGGATGGCAATACGTATGAGGGTGTAGAGGGTGATGAACAAGAGTCTTGCCGACGGGGGTTTGGCAACACACTAATGAGTCGTCTGAAACAAAAGAATTTATTTTATATTTTCAATATATCTATCTTATTTTAATTTACAGACACTTGTTATAGTGTTGTTTCATAAAAATTTAAGCTATAGACATATATAGGTATGGTATATATACACTAGATGAGGCAGAAGCGACTGGACCATAACCTTAAGGTAGCCCACCCGTTGTGAGTTGGTAACTACAGGGGGTTGCTGGCGCCACTAGCTGTCATCACGTGTTGAACTAACCAACTGACCATATCCCATGAAAATCATAGATAAATAAGCATATATATCCAAGAAAAAGACAAAATATATATTCTCATGTTGCTTTGCTTCAAAAATAATATATTTTTAGTTAAAAAATTTTTTTCTTTTCGGCTTTTCTTTAACCCCTTTTGAAATATTTTAAATATACTTAAAAATAATTAAGTAAATTATAAAATTAAATATACAAATAGTCTATAGATTTTTATAGACAAATGTATATATATTTATAAAATTATTTTTATTATCAAATTTTGTTTGTTAGAGATTTTGAAAAATTGATAATAGAAAAAACAAGGATGTTTGTGTGATGCCTTCAGAGAATATTATCTCTTTTGGGGTTTATTGTTGAACATCATGTCACCACAAAAAAAAAAAAACCTCACCAACATGATCAATCATGTTATTTATATTTTCATTATATAAATATATATATTATTTAACCCCAACAATTTCAATAATCCATTTAAATTAACCTCAAGAAATTTTTATGTTTATATATTTTTTTCAACCCCTTATCCTTTCTCTTCATCGTGATCTTATTTTTCTTCAGAAGTAATACATATTTTATATATAATATATCTATAAAATGCCAGGGACTATCATTACCGCAATCTCGTCTCGAGTCTCAACCACTTTGTATATAAATATTCTCATCTTGAAAAGTTTAAACCACACATTCAAGCTAATCCAACTATACAGTTTGTATATATATAAAATTGAATCCAGTCATACAAGCTTTTTTCATTTAACACATGAACTTTTTATGGTGTACAAATTTTTCTGTTGAAATAAAATAAAATAATCATCATCATCATCTACATGTGATTATTGTTGATGTTTATTAATATTACATTGTTCAATCCTTTCATATATATTTATGGATTAAATTGTTCTACATTTATTGTAACAATGAAATTCACATCTGTTGATTACATTGATAGTTGTGATGATGATTCAATGTGTGGTATTTCAGTTGGACCACACATGCTGGCGCCAACACAATATATATACCTGTGCGTAAAAACAAACACTCACATTTATGTGCTACCTTGTTTAAATTAGATATAGGTATTTATTTTTTTATTTAAAATTATTATTTTCATCTTTGTTTAAAACAAGATGTAGGATATACGCATGTAGCTAAAGATTTACTAAAAAATAAAAAAAAAACATGTGTTGTATATTTATACTGACACATTCTCAGAGACGAAGAGATGTACAAAAATATCGTAGTGATCATCATCGATATATTTCTTATATATATATATATATATATATATTTTAAAATATATGTATGTATGTGAAAACGATAAATAAACTATAACTAACCGCCCTCAGTTTATCGGTGACAGGTGAATGGTGGATCCTATCTTGTTAGGATTCAGAGGTTGAAAAAGTGAGATAGATAAACACACTAACCAATCAACTATTTGAATCAATTTATAGATATATACATGCGTATTTACACACAAGTATTCAATGAAATTATGTTTTTTATTCATAAAAATTTTCTAGTTAAATTGAAAATTGGTTATATAAATTTTGCACATTCAACTGTTCAATTTGAATTAATATATTTTCTAAAAATGACAAATTTTATATTCAATTTTATAATTCTGATACATTGATAAATTTTTTATGTTATTTTTTTATACACAGATATATTGCCAAAGTTGAATGAAAGACAACAATTTTACATGTCTTTTTTTAAAATGATATTTATCAAGTTAAAATAATAATAGTGTTGTTTAGTTGCCAAATAAAATTCATCTTGTAAAAATCATTTCAACAACTTGTGGGACGTTTTTTTTCATTTATCTTGTAATATATTTTAAATTTATAACTGGCCATGTGAATATATATACTCATACAAACACTTCAAGTACCATAAAATTTATATCAAAGAAATGAAAAAAAAATAAATAATAAAAATCTTGATGTGTGTCCTTGCAACGCAATGAATTGAATAATCTCAATGGAACAAATTTAAAAGGAAAAAAAAAAAATAATAAATAAAAGACCTAATTTAAAGTAAATTTGTATGTAGAATTATTTAAAATATGAAATATTTTGTTGACCGTGTCGTATTTCTGTATATATCCATACCTGAAATAATATTTTATTGTGTTTTATATTTTTGGTCAAGGTTGACGTGAAATTTTTCATATCTGTCCATCACGATTATCCAATATATTCTTTCTTTTTTTTATATTTTCCTTTCTTTTTGCATTGTCAAATAATGCAGTTTAAAATTTATATACAAGTAAATTTGTCCAAGCAATATTCATCAATATAATAGAAGATGAAACCATCACACAGTATCAATCAAATGAAAGAAAAAAAAAAAATAATATATATACAAAATAGACTCGTGCATATTACAGCAGCTTAAAAGTATCATCCCCCTTTCGTTCTTTTTACCCTTAAAAATAATAATAATAATAAAAATAAAAATCTTTTACTGATACTACTTCACTTCAACACCAATTGGATTAAACGTATCCATTACCTATTGTCGGCATCTTCATGACGATTGTCGGCTTCATATTTTTTTATTTTATTTTTTTATATATAAAAATTTTTCTACTGTCCTGTTGTTCCGCTTCGTGGCCAACAACCATCGAGATTTTTGAGTTTATCCTGTCGGCACTTGAGAACCCAGATTCAAACGTGAAAAGAAAAAATAAAATATATATAAATAAAAAAAAAAAATAAAAAAATAAAATCATACACATAAATGGTCCATTATTATAACTCGTAAATACGATCTTTGGTCAAATTCTGGCATCTATTTCTTTACAAATATAATCAATAGTTAAATGGTATCATTGATGAATCATAGTCCCAGTTAAACCGTTTAGTTATGTACATTTTTATAATCAAGACTCAATAGTATCGATGTTTATGCTTATTTAAATACCGACAATCGTTTCATGATCAACAGATATATATATATTCTGTATTGAACGACAGTAAATACAATTATTTCAATTTTTTTTTGCATCATAATTTTGGTGCTTACTGCTGACATGTCAACTGACTGATAATTAAACATTTTATTTAAAAAATTGAATTAAATTAAAATTTATAAAAATTCAATATTTTAAATATTCATTCGTGCAAAATTTCAAGGCGCCAGATTTTAAAAAAGGCCATTTATCTGAAGCAATATATGTAGACGAAAAATTTTTTGGCTCGTTGAGCAAGAAGAGACAACCAAATAATTCAGTAAAAAATATAAATAAAATAAACTCAAGATGGTTGCACATTCACATGATGATATTATATTTTATATATAAATAGAAATGGACAAATGTATATAAATTGAAATGAATAAAGGTGGAAAAAAAAATAATAATATATATATATTTTTATCTAAAGTATAAATGGAATAAAGACAGAGAAATATTAAGCTGGTCCTTGCGGGACCTTTGGTACTATTGTGTAAATGAAATTAGCCCTAAAATGCCAGAAAGATAATCCCAGAAGTAAGTAAGTGAGACGAAAAAGCACAAGGTTTTTATTTTTTTTTTTATATTTTTCGTTTTGTTAGTTACAGATCATCTCGTTAAACGGATCTCAACTTGTTTTTTTTTTATTCGTCATCTTCATCTTCATCTTGATTTTTTTTTCATTTTCATTTTTTGCTTGAAAATTTTTCCATTGCATATAATAATGTCCAATTCCGCGTTTTACTGATATACCTATATGTCTATGCTCTCTCAACTTCAAACAAAATTTTTTCACTTTAGTTTTCCTTATGCTCGACATATTATTTTATTTTTTTTTTTATTCAACTTATTTATTTTCTTTTTTTCTTTTTTTTTCTTTTGCCTCGTTATGCTCACTGCCTTTTATTTCTTTTATTTTTTTTTATTTTCTTTATTTATTTATCAGCCATTTACAAAGAGATGAATCCAAAGGTAGTTTGTACTAAATGGTTTCTGGGACTGTTACACTTGAGAGCGTTAGTATTGGCGCATCTTCCTTCTGTTGTCTGTGGCTACAGTGTCTCCATCATCATCATCATAATCATCATCAAGTATATCCTTTACACTTGACAGACAACATGAATCCTCAAAGAATGTGTATCAAATATTTTTTTATTTACTTATTTTTATATATTTAATTTTTTTCTTCAACTATTTTTTTCTCTTTTGCATCATGTATTTTCTCATCTTTTAACCAACAAATGATACAAGAGATGATATGTCACAACTTTTTCAGCTTCTGTGGATGGGAAAAAAAAATAAAATCATCTGGTTATATATACATTCACAAAGCGTGAACACAAGTAAACAGAAGTCTCTATAAATTAAAAAAAACAGGGTTTTGATTTAACCTCTTTACCAAGATGATATTCATGCAATTGTTTGATGCTTGCTTGCAAGAAAATGACAAGAATGAAAAATAAAATAAAAATTACATGTCAATTCTTGCAGTGTTTATATGTAGATTGATCTTGATTGGATGAAATTTATATTCTTTATCTTATCGATTTGAGAATTGCAATTGGATCGAATAAAATTCCAATGAATATATTGTCAATGTTATTTCATCTTGAATAAAATTTTTTTCTTTTCTGTTACATACAACTCTTCAATATACCCACATTTTTTTGTGCTAAAAATTTTGTCTTTTCAAAATGATTTATGTATATTCTTTGGAGCAATATCTGTATATAAAATTGTCAATATATAATCGCATGTTGTATTTGTGGATTAAAGATTTACGTCTATTGTATCATCAATGGAATTTAAAAATTCGAAAGGATTCAAAAATGATCCAGATGGTTAATGTATATAATAACTACATCAATTTCAAAATCACCCACATTCACACACAATTACACAAAGACCAATTTGTATTTTAACATTTACGTTGAAATAAATGCAATCAAAATGACCAAATTAAATGAATGATTGATGTATCCTTTTGATTTCTGCATATGACAGAAAGCTCAACCAATGTTGGTACTACTGGCAATAACAGTTATCTTTTTCGTGGCTTTATTATATATACATATCATAAAAATATTTAATTATAAATTTATATTATATTTTGCATCAATAATATTCAAAATAAAAAATTATTAAAATAAATATTAAAATCATAGTGTTATCATGACACAATGCCTCAATAATTTTCAGTGTGAAGTAATCATTTTAATGCAACACCATGTTACATTAAAAAATTATTATATTCATACCAACAAAACAAAAAAAAAAAAAAATTATTTCAAGCATGAATTTCATAAATAATAATTATGACAATTTTTTACCTTTTTTTATTTTTTTTTTGGCTGGATAATTTTTTTACAAGACAAAGTAGTTTTATATATTAAAAAATATATATATATATTCAAGAGAGAAAAAAAGACGATAAAATTTTCGTCCCCTTTTTTTTTTTTTTTTTTTTTTTTTGAATGGTGCACTAGCTCTAGATTACGTTCAACGGTCGAGAAAGTCCGAAGACCTCGTTGAACATTATATACATATAGGGAGGTTGGGATAAAAACTGTGCAGGAGGTTTTTTTTTTTTTTTGTCAGAGTTAAGGGATGAAAATAAAAGTGGGGTAGTTGATGGACGAGGCAAAAAAGCGCCTTCGAGGGACAAATATTCTATCCCTTTGTGCTTATTTCTTGTCTTCTTTTATCCTCACTTGCTGATGTTTCAGATGCCCTCAATACTTTTTTATTTTATATATATAAAATTTACTTTATTTTTATTTTTTTATATATATATGTGTATATACATACAATCCATATGTACTGACATTAAATAAATAAATATGTACGTGTCAGAGAGACCTCTGTTCACGCCTTAAATTTATCAAACACTCCTACATACTCAACACAAATTCAAACACATATAAAAAATAAAATAAAAAAAACAATGTTTTTTGTTTGTTTATTTTTAAAATTTTATGTTTTATTTATTTCAAACAAGTACATTTATGTCATTCTTCAAAGTATGGGTTGTTGTTTTTTTTTATGAGCTTTTTTTTTTCAACTCTATCGTTTATTGATACATACTGTTTGTTTTTTGAAGTTTAAATTTGTTATCTATTATTTTTGATGTAAAAAAAAATGTGTAAAATTTTAAAATAGATAAAGGAATTTCATATCTCTTTGTATATTTTTATGTGGTTATATTCTGTGAGGTAGCTGGATGATATAATATATTTGGCTGGATGATGATCGTCATGGTGGTGATTTTGCATAACTCTGGTGACATCCAATAATCCATGGCTTTTCATGCCAGAATATAATAACCATATATATTATCAAATACCTGACTATACAAAGCACTATCTAAAAATAAAAAAATTTATTATAAATGCGATATTGTCTGAAGTATTTCTATAGAAATATCGCCATATTGCAAGACTTGTCTATTCAAAAATAAAAATTTTAAATTATTATATTCATTTTTTGGGTAAATTTTATTTTATATTTATTTTTCATGTAAAAAATAATAATAATTATATAATGATGAAATTATTTAAACCCATGTGTAAATCAAATGAAGAAAAAAAAAAACAAGAAATTATAATTAACTGAAGATAAAATTCTTGAGAATATTTATACAAGTTTTTTATTTTTAAAAGTTTTATTTTCTGTTTGGTCAATTGGTTTTTTTGATATCATTTCAATTCATTTTGAATTTTTATATTATTTTTATCCTGGAAGTTGTACTTTTGAAATCAATTTGATTTTTATTTTTTTCATTTAACTTTTCTTTAAATATTTATTTCTATAGACAGTGTCAACTTTTATATATAATTATTTATTAATTTTATATAAAATACTTTTCTTTTTATTATTTTGTTTACATCTAGACGTATAAAATATGTCGATTATTTTTATATAAATAAATTGGTAAACATTGTTCGATAAATATAGAAAAAAAAAAAAAACAATAAAACGTGTGAATATTTAATTTGACAGTTGAGATGAAGAAATTGATTATTAAATTTGAGATTTTATGTCATATTGCTTATTAATAATTATCCATCACTCACGTGTTTATTGTCTATAGAAATTTTTTTGTATAAATATTATATTCATAAACAATTGATATTACGTTTGTTAATAAAAGTCTATAAGTAACTATACATTAAGCAATAAATATTCAACTCGCAAATAAGCTTGTCAGTTTATTTTAATATTGTCTTTTGAATTGTATATTTTTTACTGAAAATATATACGCGTATTGCGTTTCACCAACAATAAAAATAGAGTCAAAAAAATATAGCTTACATATTGACAACTAAAATGTGCCAGTGAATAAATTGATAAATAAAAAAAAAAGGATAAAAAAACTTTTTATGTGGTTGAAACCACACACATGTATATCGACCAATGGGTTATTACTATTTCGGTGAAAAATTGATGAAAAAAAAAAAAAAAAAAAGTCGACGGTTTACTTGTCAGTCACTGACCTTTTATCGACGATGTAAATTTACATAACTCTATAGTTTAAAAATTTAAAACATTTCATCTTTATTTATGCACAAAAATTGATGATGGTAATTCTAAATTTTGCAATATAAAAATGAAAAAAAAAACACTAACAACTGATTAATTTTCAAAAATATAAATAAAAACAATTCAAATATATAAATTTATTAATAAACTTTTATTTGAGATTCAAGTGAGCAAAAAAAAAAAAAAAAGTCTAGATGGACACCCTCAGTGTATAAGTACATTGAAACCCTCAACACACATAAGGGATGACCATTCAAGTGATAAAGAAAAGTTAGGGGCGTCTTTTTGCTGTTGAATTTATATATTTTATATAAAAAAAAAAAGAAAAAAAACAACAAAACGCAAGCGCTCTTTATTTTTCTTACATATATCCAACAAAATTTTCCAAGTTTTTCCTCACGCACATATGAATATTATAGCATGCGTGTGTGTCATGAAAATATATATAAAAAAAAATAAATAAAAGACTTTCACTTCAAAGTATATATATTCTAGTTATACAGAAAAAGGAAAAAAAAAATACATAAAAAATTTATTTGGTTATGGTGTCCAGTAGAGTCAAGTAAAGCCCACGAAAGCCCTGGTTCGATCAATAGAGGGTATATAAAATATATACAGAGATAAGCAACCAACAGTACAGGAACTTTTTATTTGAACACTCATGCCATCAAATCCACTCTCAACACTCATTTATTATTTATTTATTTTTTTCCTTGTTTTTTACTAAAATCAATTACAAAAAAAATTGAAAATTTTTCATTTCAAAGCTATTTAATTATAGAGCTTTTATATTTTAATATTTATTTTTTAAATTTTATTATAAATATGTGATTTTTATTTTTTAAAAAAATATATGATTATATAGATTTATTGATTTTTGATCTTAAAATATTATATGATATTTAAAAGGGTTTTTTTCTCATTGATTTTTATGATATTATTTTCTGTGTTTATTATAATGGATATATAATTAATTTTATACATATATATTTATGTGAAAAAAAAAAAAATGCTTGCAAATTTTACCTATTTTATTGTATTTTATATGTACGCATTTATTTTGTAAAGCCAAGTTTTGTTCAAAGTGAGTTTCGATCCAATTATATCATGTTTTTCTTATAGCAACGCCATTGGTCTTCTTTACTTGGTCGTTTGTTTTGTAAGTCTAATCGAAGAACAACTCACTGGTGGTCCTCTTTATGTTACTTGTGTGATCATTTTATGTGCAGAACATATTTTTATGTTTATCTATATATGATTCGATACAGGTATAATATAAATATTGGCTATACTCATGAGAAAAACTTTTTTTTTTCAATTTTTTTTTTTTGGTTTGATTTGATTTGTACAAACATGTACATATTTAGACAAGAAAATTATTCTATTTTTTCATAAATTGAATTGATAATTTGAATTATTTTCAAGTTTTTTTCGTTTGTAATTTACAAAAATGTTCATGTGATTTTGTAAATGTTTGTTTATGAAATTGATGTTCAATTTTTTGAACATAATTTTGATATTATCGCTTTGAGGTTATAAAATTTAGTTTAAATTATTATTTAAGTATTTTATTCTGATTTTAAAATATATTTTTGAGTATAAATTTAATAAAATATAATTTTAATTTTCAAAATAAATTGTATAAAGTATTTTTTTTTTGTTCTTCTCTGCAATATCTTTTTGATTTTTTTACTAAAAGTTGTTTCATTAAAAATCATATATACGATGATTATGGTGACGATGATGATATTATAAACAAAAAAAAAAAAATTTTAAATAACTATGTAAAAATAATAACGACACAAAACAGCTAATTTAATGTGTGGTCAATTTTAAATGATAATTATTTCATCTCATCAACCCATCTTGATATTAAAAATTTTAAAATGTCTATTTTATATATAAATTCAAGATATTATAACAATAATTTTCATTAGTAAATAAAAAATATCATAAAAAAAAATTTTACACATGTCAAAATTTTAATATATATTTTTTTTATTTTAATTATTTTTTTAAATATCAAATTGAGAAGCAATTTAAACATGCGCGTATATTAAATTATTAAATTATATGTTTAGTCAAATATAGGCATATATGACTATTATGAATTCCAAAATAGATTATTATCAGGTAATAAAAAAGAGAGAAAAAAATAAAATAAAATTTATGAAAATTAAAAATCTGATAAAATTAAAATTAGATCATAGAAAGAAGTTCATAGACTGGTAAGTCTGCGATGAAGATGATAAAAAATAAATAAATAATAATAATAACTAATAAATAAAATTAAAAAAAAAAAAAAATTTGTGGTCATGGGTTTCATCCCACTGGTTAATATTTTCTTGTGGAAAGAGTTTGGTGCTGGTCATGTGTTTACTGGCGCCAGAAGTAAGAGCGTGCGGGTGCAGACCTTCAGCTAATATTAAAGTAAAACAAAGAAAAGATCTAATGAGACAGTGGTTTTTTAACTGTATATAAATAAGCAAGAGAAAGATAAAAAAATAAATTAATAAAAAAAAAATAATAATAACAATAAAAGCAGCAAAAGAAGCCAAAGAAGAAGCAAGATGATGAAGAATATTGAAGATGGATATATGTATACGGCACGCCGTCACGAAAACAGGGTGAAGAGGGAGATATTTCCTGATAGGTGGGCTACGTAGAAAATCACTGGATCGCATAATGATATTGCTTCGTCGAGGGCCTAATCACAGTTATGAAAATTAATCATCTACTGTGGTCTTGTTGTGTGTTGCTCGCGCCCAGTTCAACTCATCCAACCTCTCCATAACTCTTGCTCTTCAATATGATATATAACCTATAATTCTTATCTCACTTTTTTTTTTTTAATTTTATTTTACTTTTTTTTTTATCTCAACATTTTTATCATTATCATGGAAAAAACTTGATGCACATATAAATATACGCACAATAACTGCACTGAGATAAAGTTGAAATTTATAAAAATATTGAAAAAAAAAAAAAAAAAAAGTTAAAGTACGATTGAGTTAGCTCATATAATTTTCTTGCCAGAATTTATATTAACACAATTTTGTATAAAATATTTTATTCTATTTTAATTTTTTTTTTTTATATGTATAGACCAGTTGCAAAATTTAACCCACTCTGTTCTTTAAATTTATCGACGCGTGTTTTACTTGGCATGTGTCAGATAAAGACAGAAAAAAAAAAAAAAAAAAAAAAGCTGGCAAGTGAAAGCAAGTTGAAGGGGTAGTAAAGGGGTGTATGTGTATAGATATATATATATATGTCGTATATATAAAATAAAAAAGAGGAAGTTTAAGGGTGAGAGAGTAGAGTCAGCATTGAAGACAAAAAGTAAAAAATAAAATAAAAATATATATAGAAAGTGGAGTGTACATGAAACAAGGGTGTGCGTGAGAGAAAAGTAAAAGATCGATGCTCCCTCGTTTTACTTCAGAGTCTTATATATATCGGATGCAGTTCGTGCGTAAAAACCACCCCCGTTCAGTTAAAATAGAAGAGAAACTTACCCCTCATCAGTTCACTCGTCTCTTTATTTATTTATTTTTTTATTTTATTTTTCCCTTTATTTCTATTTTCTTCGTGATCTTGAACGATTCGTCTTGTTTTCTATATAAAAGAATAAAAACAAAATTCTTTTTCTTTTTTCCAATATTCATTCAAAATCACACAGTATTTCCTCAAATGTTATGAAAAAAAATTATAAAAGCTCTTTAACTAAATTTAAAATAGAAAAAAAATAGAAAAATTTAAATAAAAGAAAAAAAAACAAGGAAATAGTAAAAAAAATTATTTGAATCATGCAGATATTTTGAATATAGGATATTTGATATTTCAAAATGACAAATAAAAAAAAAAAATAAAAATAAAATGTTCATATATAAATATATAGCGGTTAAATTTGGGAAAACACTTGGACGAATTCTTAACAAAAGTTTTACAGTCGAAAAGATGTTGACAATAGAAATAATATTGTACATAGCTAAACCACATTGCCTATACCCAGAGGGAAACAAAATGATTACGTAGAAGCTTGACTAAGGTTAGACAGAGAAAATATGGTTTTTAGTTTGATAAAGAGAATGCAAAATAATATATATTGAAATGAAAATGAGAGAGTAAGAAAATTATTTCATTCGCAAAAGAACATATTTATTGTTAATGCGGATGTCACTAATTTTCTGGATTATATCTATATACACAACCATTTTCGTTTAAATTTATTTGAAATTATATATTTACATCATATATGACAACAACAATTGAATTTTCAATTATAAAAAAATATCAAAGTTGTTGTACAAATTTAAAAAAAAATTCAAAACAATTGTACATTTGTTTCTGTAGAAAATATATAATCAATTTAAATTATAACAGTAAAATTGTTGTTTATATGATTTGTCTTGGATATATTTATTTACTATTTGTAATAATAGATTATCAAAATTTGATTCGAAAGATAAACACACACATAACCTCCAAATGATTATCTTTAAAAAGTGGTTATAAAAAATCATAGACAATTGAAGCATCAACAATAATATCCTCATACAAACCACAAAAGTATAGAAATAAGAAAAATAAAATTTATATAAATATCCGGTAGTTTATTGTAAATAGAGCACCATAACCTATAAATATATATAAAAATCATAATGGCCACTTTTATATACCTCTACATCAATTGAATCTGTAATGATAAATGCAAAAATATTATTCAAATAAATAAAAATCAAATAATTTTGAAAAATTTTTCATGTAAATTTATAATCTAATCATTTTTAACAAAAATTTATTAACATAGATTGATAAAAATATAAAATGAAATATAAGAGATAAGAAAAAAAAAAAATCAACAAAGTTTTGTATTTTGTTTTAATTCAGTTATGCATTTTGAGAAAATAGAGAAGGAGGATAAAAAAGGGTGGAGTTGAGTCTCATGTTTATACAATGATACAACAAACTCTGCAAAATTTTTTGCCTACATAGTTTGTGTATATATATATAGAGAGGCACTTACAATCGCGATAGGGACGACACTCTTGTGTGGACTCCTGTTCCATGTTTACTTGATCCAACTATACTATTGCAATTGTACATAACATTAATATAATACACACATGCAGGATCAAACATACAATCTCTCTCTCTTTCTCTCTTAAAATAATAAATGTATACAAGTGCAGGATAGTTGGATCGAATCCAAGTGTGTGTAGCACGAGTTTATCTCATATATACATATTATATCGACTCCTGGGGACTCTTTTGGCATTATCGAACGTGACTTTTGTACTTTTACATATATATATATATATATACAATATACATGCACATGCATTTATGATAACCATGTGGTCTTCTGCAGATTGGCCGCAAGTCAAATCGATCGTGTGTTCAAAAATAAAAAAATTTATATATTTTTCTTGATAGGCACATTGAGGTAACTTGTGTGTGCAACACGAGTAAATTCAAGATTGCATTTATATTTTTTTTTTTTATTTAAAATGAACATTCAAAGTATAGATTTCAAATAATTCAAAAAGTATAGATTATTATTTCGATTTAGTTTAAGAATATTTAAATTTTTTGTTTTTATATTTTTTGTCTTGTTGTTTATTGATTTGAGTTGCGTTTTCGCTATTTTTTTTTGTTTTTTTTTATATTTAAATTATGATATTTATTATTTTTGAATAATGAAATTTGAATGTAATAATGTTGAAACGCGTTTTCATGGCGGCACATATTGAGGTGCTGAATTGATATAAGCGATGGAGAAGGGCATATAAAAGTATTTATACAAATATATAAATGCATATGTTAAGGGCGGGAGAGAGGTATTAACATTATAAAATAAATTCGTGAGTTCTATTGGTAGTTTAGTATTTTAGGGGTGGTTTTTTACTTCAACAACCTCAAAGAAAAGATTCTGGGGGCACAAAAACATGGGTACAACTGGTGTGTTCACTCGATATTTTTTGACGTTCATGTTGCGTGCATAGAGTCCATGTGCGGATGAAATCTACCCTCGAATAAAAAAAAATAAATAAATAAATAAATAAAAATTGAATGAGAAAAAGAGAGATATATATTACATGAATATAATAGAAAAACGATTCATATTTTTATCTCTTTTTTTTTACTTGTTCAAGTATTCACCAACGTCCATTGGGAATTTTCAAAATATCTCGTTGCTTCCTATTGTCATATAAGAAATAGATGAATAAAAAAAAAATAGAAAAATAATATTAAAAAAAATATAAAAATATAAAATACCCATGTCTGGAATTTCAACGTTTTCCAACATTTTCCCTCCGGGGTCTCAATCTTGTTCACATTTCAACTGCATTTTGTGGAAAAGACTCGGGCATATCGAGTTTCGAAATATGCCATGAACAGCACAGAGTAAAACCCCAAAAGAAAGACAAAAAAAACAAAATTAAACAACTTTTTTTTTTACGTAAAAAAAAAAATAAAATAACAATCATATATTTTCAATAGACTATCATTTTTTTTATTTTAAAAATACTGTAAAAAAAAAGTTTTATATAAAATTTTAAATATAAATTTTTTTTTATCAATTCATGCATATGTCATGTATCACTTGGGGTAACTGTTAATTTAATATTTTTTATTTTAAAAATAAAAAAATAATATTTTTTACGCCCCGATACACGTGTGAAAAAGTTACTTGTTACTATTGTTTTATTTTTCCGGAAATATACATTTCCGTTTGTATATCTTTTGTCTGTTTTACATTAACAAATATAAATTTTTTTTTTAATTTAAAAATTAATACATTATCAAAATATTAAACAATATAGTAATTAATTTTCATCATCAAATGTAAAGCTTTAAGCTTTTATTCCGTATACAACTTGGAAATTTCATCATCTAGTAAATTGAAAATAAAATAAAACAAAACCATTATATATATATCCATTTCTATTTTTGTTTTAATCGTCATATGAAAAATAAATATAAAAAAAAAAATACAAACTGGTATTATAACGATGAGTATTGCATAAAAACGTTTTCCTTTCATGATGAAAGTTTTATTGGCGCCATTATATGGAAAATGATATTTTCAACTGGTATATTTATAGATAAATAAATATAAAAAAAAACTGAGTAGAGTTATGTATTATACGACGACAACTTGTGACGTTTTTATACTTCCTCACCTGTGTACTTGTCTTCCAACATATATATTAAATTATATATCGATGAGAATGTCCAAACATATCGACAATATTTACGTCTTTTAGGATATATATATTTATCAATATAAATTCAAACATATGCCTTCGGTTTGTATCTATATATTAAATAAGTTCAATGGATTATTCAATAAAAAATATATATTGTTGTTGTCGCATGTATAAATTCATAATAATATATGTACATTCAAAAAAAAGAAGGAGGAGAATTTTTATACTAAAATATTAACGACATTTGATGTTTATTAATTTTTTATTTTGAATATAAATATTGTTATGAAGTTTATAGAAAATCAAGTAGATGTATACATTTAATAATAAACTATACATCAAAAATGATTCAATAAATTTAATATTGATGTATCATTAAACTAAATAAATAATATAAAAAATAAATATATTGTAATCAACGTATATGTTTAAAAAAAAAACATACTGATGAATAAAAAAATACAGGATAAAGAAATAAACCTAAATAAACAAAAATAAAAAAAATAAATAAATAAATATATGAAGAATATAACAATATACATATAAACTTGTATAAAAAAGTATAAAAAAAAAAATAAAAAAATCATGTCCTGGACAGTATTACAGAGGGATAGTACGAGTTTGAATTTACAAAAGGTAATTTGGTGAATGTTCGATGGTATAGTGACTAGAACAACAAAGAGTAACTATACATACAGACATTGACAAAGATGAAAATATAGTAAAAAGTTAGGTTAAGGTTTAGAAATGGTTTGGACAATTGGGAGGATGCTGATGATGTCCATGGCCACAAGTGAAGAGGAGGAAATAAAAAAATAGAAAAAAAAAAAAACAAGTAAAAAACTAAAAGGGTCGTTATTACCAACCCCCAACACACACACACATTGACATTCTAAATTTTCTATTTATATATATACACTGACACACACTTGTACAACTAACATAAAATCCAACTAAATTTTTAGGTATATATATTTCTAATAGTATTAGATGGTGTTGTATTACACATGGACAGATGTGCACAATTCAAAAGTATATATATAACAGAGATTTCGATTTGTTGATCTCTGTTATAATTTTGAATATATATATCTGTCTCAATTATACACATATAAAATACATCAATTTAATATCTCTTTTTAACATTTACTTTGTTAAATCTCAACTGTATTATCGTCAAGAGGATAAAGGGGGTCAAAGTTTGTATGAGACAGAAATAATATTAAAGACAGACAGACAGACAGACAGACAGACAAAACAGAATTGTAATGCTGATAATTTGAGGGGTTATGTTTATACATATATATTTTCTTGTATTGATTATAAATCCAAATAGACAAAGATAGTTATACATCCAGCTGGATTAACACTCGCATTTGAAATTTATACGAGTAATATACGTACAGTATTTTGCCCGGGAGGTATAAATCGATTGATAGTTTGGACAAACGAGACCTGCATCACCAAAAAGGGGTATAGTCAATTCAAAATATATGTATTCAAGTTGTACTCTGATGGGTAATCATGAATTCTCGTGGTTGATTTTCATTGTGTAGTATACTGCTTGATTATACTGATGAATCACTTGAATATTATGGTTTTATATATGCTTAGCTTTGTTGTAAATATTAAATATACATTCCAAGGTTTTTTAAATTGTGACAATTTAAACTCATATATTTACAGATTTATATGGATATTTACGTAGATCATCAATATTTAGATATTATTTTTGATGTAAATTGGGGGAAAAAAAAACAATTTATTTTTTCTTTTTTATCCATCAAATATTATTTTTTTTTTTTTTCATTTTTTTGTTGTGATAGGTATACTGCAGTGCATGTTAGAATTTATAAACTAATAATACCCTTTGCATTTTTTTTTTTTTTTTTATATTGTTTACTCCCTGTTGAAAATTTCTTTGACATTATTTTTTATTTTTATAATATTATTAATATTTAAAAATATACAAATAAAGTTAATAAATAATACAGAAAATAATACAGTTGTATGAATATTGACTGGGTGTGTTTTTCTATTTAAAAATTTATCATAAAATATATTACATTTTAATATTATTTATACATTATATATATTAATAAATCCAACAAAATATTATCAACAATAAAAAATTGACAACTGTCAATACTATATATATTTTTTGAATAAAAAATAAAATATAAACGCAATTGGAACAATATAATTCTAGGCCAATTCGCATGAACAATTCATAATTAATATCGTAGTTATATGTTCACTGGATATATCGCAATGTTTTCAAGCTTTAAAGAAATAAAAAAAAAAAAACTTTGTAAATTTTTGATTACTTTGATATTGATTTTGTCTACGTTATGTCAAGTGTTAAACCTAGCAAACATACACGCATCTGTCATTCATGTATATACGTATAGCTAAATATATTAACAAAAAAAAAAAAAGATAATATATAAAAAAAAAATAAATATAATAAAAAAACATATCACACATTTAAAAAGGGGCGTATAAAAAGATGCAATGTATTCGAGGTGGATATACTTGAATTAATATCCGCGCACTGATGAATGTAGACAAAAAAAAAATAATAGAAAAAAAAATGTTTTTCCAATGAATGTATATAACTGTGACAATCCAAGTGATTTAAAAATGGGAACATACTGATCAACGACCTGTATGTTTATAACCTGACAACGCATTGATAAACACATAAATATTTATCATAATTTTTGTGGCGTAACTAGATATATAAGTAACATAATTTTGCTGTTATTTATTTATGCATACGTAAATTTGAACGTACTTTTTTAACAATAATCATACATTGTTATTTTATTACAACTGTAACGCTGTATATATTTAAATAATGAAAACAAATGATGATTATTTGAATTTAAAATTCAATTATTTATATAATTTTGTTGATAAAAAATTGGAATAAATGTGTCAATATGCCATATCAATATGTGCAGCCTAATTATGGGTTATGAAAAATCTATAATTCACAAAGCTATATGTACGCGTATAATAAGAAACAGAAATTTTATTTAAAAAAAAAAAAAAAAAAACATGATACAATGTAGGGTATAAGTTGTCAAGTATTTATATATTCAATGATAGACCTCGAAGAAGGATGTTTTGTTCATCATAATATTACGCCCATTCTCTGTTAATATTCGCATTGATTCATGACATAAATTCACACATTTATACATTATTCTATTTCGAACTAAAAAGTATACATATTTTCGTATGCAAATAATAATAAAAACTTGCGATTATAGAGCTTTGTTAGTTGCTCTTTTTTTTCATTTTGAATTATCAATTAGATTATTCTCTACACACAAAATACACCAAAGAGAATTTAAAATAATATTTGTTAAAAAATATATTTTGTATATACTTGTGAGTATTTTTTATTATATACATATATTAATTTTTTTTTTAAATTTAATTATTTGTTGCAGATAATCACAAGCTGACAAGATCAATCAAGAATTCCATCAACAAAATCTGAAGTAATAATGCGGTGAGTTTATGTGATTTTTTTTTTGTGTATTTATTCGGTTAATTAATTAATTTTGATATAAAAAAATTATACAGTAATTTATTTGCAATCAAGACATAAGAAAAAAAAAAAAATAGTATTAAATTTAAAAATAAGAAGCAAATGATATGGTTAATTAATGAATCGGCACGCGAGTTGTCGGTAGAAAATATATAGTGATCTATGCGGATCCTTCCAAAATTTTGG
Organism: Lysiphlebus fabarum; assembly: GCA_011426435.1. Lineage (NCBI taxonomy): Eukaryota > Metazoa > Arthropoda > Insecta > Hymenoptera > Braconidae > Lysiphlebus > Lysiphlebus fabarum. The sequence goes on from WSYQ01001300.1 coordinate 101,839, forward strand.
GACTCAAACCTCTTGTGATTTTTTAATTGTTTTGTAAAATGCCTTGAGGTTATTTCTCTTGTGGTTTACACACGCACATAAGCTCAATAATATATGTACCATACATATAGGTTCTTGATTTACATCGAAACAAACATTGAAGCAACTATTGCTTGGCTCTGATTCATTTTATAGTGGGCAGAGGCAAAATACATAAGAGGAATTGCAAAGAAAAAATATAAAAGATAATAGGTATTACCTATTGTTGCTTGTATGTTTTGTCCCATCAGTCCCAATGTGCAATGCGATATCCCTTTTTTTGATATTTCTTTCAGTATTGCCGGCAATACCGCCAAAAAAAAAAAAAAAAGCTCACAGTAGTTGTCGTCATCATCATGGTAATTCTCTCTCTCGTTGTTTCAAAAAAAAAAAACCCTGCAATACATTTAAATAAAAATAAAATAAAAAATATTAAATAAATTTTATAAAAAAGAGTGAAAAAACTCAACGAAATTTTGCGAATATATAAAGCATTTAAAATGCATCATAAAAGTATGCCGACACCATTGATGATTAACCCTACAATTTTTCATGTACAATTCAAAAAATTAAAAATACAAAAACACGCGTTGAATCAAAGTGGTTAACTGTTTGGTTAAGATCGCTCGTTTGCTCTCCTTTTTACCGATTCGGTCCTTTTATAAAATGCGATATCGAGACCGGTATATATATAAAACTTTCGCGTTTGATACGTACACCCCCGCAGGCGGAATAGTCAAAGCAAAAGAGTTCACATTGGTAAAGTGAAATAAAAAAAAAAGAAAAGGAAAGGGAATGTATATAAAAGTATGTATAAAAAAAAAAAAATGATGGGAAAATAATAGAGAGAAGAGAAAAGTTTGAAATGAGTTTAAGTATTTTATTTATTTTTTTTTTTGCTTTTTGTTAAATTGAATATGTTGGCTCTCAGCTGAGAGCCAGATTGTTAGGTTATGTGTCACGAAGATTGCATTTGATGAGAGCAAAGTTTGTGTGGTTATTTAGCTACCTAATTATATTCAACATCAAATGATGATTTTTCATTGGACAAAACTGTGTATAACTATATACTTAAATTTTATAGTTTAACTCGCTCAACTATAGATTTATGCTCTCAGTGTTGAAGAAAAATTCAACAGAGATAAAATAATTGTTTAAAAAATAAAAAAATTATAAAAAAAAAACTTGCACTCGTTTGAAGAGATTTAAAAAATACAAAAATAAAATTTATATTCAACCGCATTTGCGATCATCGATTGATTGACGATATAAATCTCCTTTGGAGATAAAAGATCGACTTCCTTTGGTGGAATCACCGAGGGGACTACTTGTATAAACTCTCAGTCACTTCCGTTTCTTCAAGTCACTGGTTAAATTCGTTTATTATGTTTTTTCAATGGTTTTTGTATACTAAAATTTATATTTTTTTAAAAAACTTTTTTTTATTGAATTATTTATGCATCAATGTTTAAAGTTGATTTTATTTTTATTTTATTACAAACGCGATCAGAAGAATAATCAAGTAGGACGTTTTTAACGTTTTTTTTTTTTTCATATAAAAAAAAGCTTTTTTAAGAAAATATATTTTTATATAAAATTTTATTAAAATTGTTTATATAAACATAATTTTATATTTTAAATAATATTGTATCAGCTGTTTTTATAAATACTTTTAAGAAAAAAAAACGTTTAAACTATATTTTTTATCTGATTTTAAAATAATATCTTGAAAAAAAAAAAATATATATATATTCATTTAACTAAAAATATTTCCTAATTGGCTGTCGAAAATAATTCCTCTGGCAAATTTAGTTGAAAAAATTTTTAGTGAATTAATTTCACCATTGGAGCGAAGAAACAAGAAATAATAAAAATATAATTTTTTTTTTTTAAAAAAAAAACATAAAATATTAAATTGCAAAAACTACATATAGCTACACGCAAACGATAAATATTAACAGTATTAGTTTAAAAATAAAAGTAAAATTATATACATTTTTTTTTACCACATAATTTGTGTATATAAGTAAACTTAACTCGATGAAAAGTTTATTTATACAAAAAAGACACAACTTGAAAAATCAAAGTTTAAAACTTTTTTTAAATACGTAAAACTATATTATTTTATATTTTTTTTTTAGTTTAAATTTAATTTGACCTCTTTGCTTAAAGACTTTGACAATTTATAACGATCGATTTAACAAGACTCACGACTACTGTAAAATTTATTCAACCCAATTGCTCTAATGCGACAATTTTAATTTATAATTTTTTTAAATTTAAAAATAATAAAATACATAATATTTATATTATTAAATTAATGATTATGTTGGGATTTAAACTCGATGATAATGTGTTATTTTTGAAGTCATTTTCGCGTCGTTAACGCAAAAGATATACCAACTTACTTTATGTAAGTTTCATATATATATATTTACAGATAATGCATCATCATTTCTATATGTAAAAGATGAAAAAGCAAAAGTTAGTAAATGCAAAGTCAAATGTAAAATTAAAGTGAAAATTTACGTAGTCATTTTGGTGGCAGACCAAGATCACGATGGCGGCTATTTCAATTTTAAACACACAAACAAAAATTTTTTTTGGCGTCAGTATAATCTTTTACCAAACCTCCCAAGTATTTTCTAAAATATATATATATATCAAGTCATGTTTTTTACATGTATATACACACATTGAATATTTTTTTTTTTCAATTTTCACAGCCAAATTGGTCTTTGAGAGTTGACGAGATACAAAAATATTTATAAACTTTAATATATCATACACAAAATAAAATACTCGTCACGCATATGTTATACAAACAAATTTAAACTTAAATATATTTTTTTTTTAATTTATGAAACAAAATGATTTACAGAGACAGAAAGGCGTGTACAATGTGTAGTGAAAATACCAACGAGATATTTTATCCATACACTGAAATCTATAACGATTCATATAATGAAAGTCAAAGAAAATTAATTTTTTTTTTTATATTTTATTTTGTATATTTTTTTATTAGTATTATTTAAAGTTTACGATTTACTTTAATACAAACTAACTGAGTTTTTTTTTATTTAATTTTTTTTTATGTCAGAAAATATAAATAATACAAAAAAAAAAAAATTAATTTATATAAGGGTCAGCAGTTGAAATTGTCGTAGAAATAAAGGTCGAGTCAAGCGACGGTCAATTTTCAAAACTATCCAAACTAAAAGGTCGAGGCAATCAGGAAAACCCCAACAAAAAAGAACCCTAAAAAATATAGAAAAAAAAAAAAAAAAAAAATTAAGATGACTCAGAAATAAATTCCTAGAAAATCTTGATATTTTTTCCTAAAAAATCATAAAATTCTTAAAAATTTAAAATCAATTTTTTTCATTATTATTTTAAAAATTTTTTGATTTATTTTTATTAAAAATATTATCAAGTAAATGAAGTATATTTATGGTAAATTTATCTTGATGAAATATCTTTTTTCTTGTACATATATATAAAATGACTGTATATATTTACAGTAATAAAACAATTCACGAGCATCTCGACTTACTCATCCCTCGTGATATGTACTTTGCTGAAACAAATACCAAAACACACACAATTTTATATGCTAACCCTTAAGAGAGCTTGCAGTATCTCTATTTTTTATTTCCACAATAATATTTTCTTATATATATTTTATCTCATTGTCTGTGTAGAAAATGAGTGTCATGTAAAATCAGCATCTCTTATCATTTGCCTTTTTTTTTTCATTTTATTATTTTTTCCATCAAAAATTCACAACACATGTACATTATTATTCCCCTATTTTGCTGTTATTTTTGTCTCTTTTTAATACATGTAATATAATATTGTTGTAACAATGATAGCTATATATTTTGTAGTTGTACTTGGATACTTGTGTGTTTGTAAAATAACCCCACCAATATTTTTAATTCAACGATTCTGCGCCGCCTTGTTGTATGCAATGATGAAAGTATTTTGTATGGTGGGGAATAAACAAGACAACCTAAAGGTGTGGCCAAAACTTAACTAAATTTTTTCATAAACACGCCCATAAAATTGTGTTGTCTTTTTTACAGTCACTTTGGTCGTCAACAATTTTTCACTGTGGATTATAACGCGGTTTGCGCGATTATGACCATCGCTATCTTCACTTATATCTCTGTCAGATATAATATATATATTTTATGATGTTCATGTACCAAAGTGTATGTATAAGTTTATACTTGAAACACTTTATTAACTTTTTTTTTTTTTTTTTTTTTTATTATGTATATTAATGTTTTTTATTTTCTCATTTTTTTAATATAAATATGATGATCGAGTTTTCTTTAGTTTTTTTTTGTTAATTTTAAATTCTTGAATTTTTATTTTTATAACTTTTTAGTTTTTCTGCTTTTTTTTACACTTTATGTATTTTTTGTTTTTTTTTTTTTGAGCTTTCTTATATGTGCTTGATGCTCTTGGTCATACACTTTTGATGTTTTTTTCGATTGATCTTGCTTTTATCTCGTCTGACTGCAATTTTTTTATGGCATTCGACAGATATATACTTTTTTTATCTGTTTTTCTCAATTTATTATTGTTATTGAATATTTTTTTTTTAACTCTTTTGTTTGATACAGTTTATTGATTTTATATAACTCATATATAAATTGAACGTCTTATTAAAATTCAGTTGATATGATTATATATATAAAAAATTTTTTTTTAACTACAGATTCATATTTTTTGATTCAATAATTCTATTACTTATTACAAATTATAGTCTTCTTTATTTTAGAAAGATTAATTTTGATTTAAAAAAAAAAAAATACAAGGTTACAAAAAATAAAAATTTCCTTAATTTTTTTTCATATAAATTATATAAAAGTTTATTTTTATTTTGATATAATACATTTGAGTATACAAATAAAATAATTTCGCATAATTTAATGTCTGTATATGATAATGATGGAAAAAAATAAAAATAATTTTACTCAATATAATAATAATGATGATGATGATGATGGGTATAGAAGATGTCCATAATAGATGTTGATGACACAAAGAAAAATAAGCTTGACATTCGCTTCGATAAATTTTTTTTATACATATACTGAAAATTGATTATTCGAATTGATATATATTTATACATTAGTTGTATTAAACAACATAAAATATAAAAATAAATATTATCAGAGGCTATATATATTCAACACACATAAACATTAATAAATTCGTAAAAACTCGTAAGAATTTATACATGTAGTTAATCATAAAGAGCATTGACAATCCAAAGATATCAATAAAACAAAAAAAACGACACAAATCAACTCCATAATTCTTGTTTATATATCAATGACAATAAATAATTCTATAAAATAATATAAACGCATATCTGTATATATATTTTTAAAAATTAATTTTATAATTTATAATATAAATTATGATCTGAGTATAACTTTTAAATGATACTTGATAGTTTTTCATTAATTATGTGTGCAAATCTTAAAGTTGTTTGAATAAAGTTTGCGACGGTATGTTTACGTTGAATAAGACTGTTGATCGTGTGAACAAGTATTTACAACGGTCAATAAGCTTCAACACCTCGTTAATTATTTTATATAATTGCTGTACATATATATAACATTGAAAAAGAAAAAAATAAATTAAAAAAGTTATATGTATACAAAACTTTTGTATATAAATATCTATATACACTTTGACCGTCGGTTAAAAAGTCTTGAACATTTTTATCTTATCGCAAAGTTTTTGACACATACTAACAAAGATTTTCAGAGTAAGCTCAAACTAATGTACACACATATATGCATACATATACATACCTAAACATGTATTACTATTAAACTGACACATACACTGAGAAAATTCGCTTGCACGGACGCTTTGGGCGTCGCTGTGACACTCTGCGCGCGAAGGATGACGAAGTTGAAGAAGTCTTGTGCGCAATCTTTTTTTTTTTATCATGTATTGGTCTTATCAGTGTATGTGTGTGTGCGTGTGATTGTGTTCTATATTTAAGGGTAAAACGGGGATAATACTTGACGGGTTGGTTATATATATCACGGATTACATAAGTGGGGAGAATATTGAAAATTTAAGTGGGGATTTTGTGGGAGGAGCTTAAATATGCTTACTCCAGGTCTACATTTACCCCTCAAACGCTTTTTTTTTTTTTCATTTCAATTGAGATCAACTTGCTGTGTCAATGTGCGCATCTCGCCTTTGCGCGTCAATTTTCACACGAAACCCCTCAACTTTTATGGACTTTAATGTTGAACAGATTATATAATGTTTATTTAATCTTTTAAGTTTTTTTTTTATCATTATTATGTTTATTATCAAAAATACTTTTGCAAAATATGTTAATTAACATGTAAGCTCTAAAGTTTCAAAAAATTTACTGACTTGTTTCTGTTCAAAATAAACAGATAATGATGTGACATTGTAACCCACTGATCGAAACAAAATCTCAGCTAGTTTATCTGTGCTAATACCTATTATGTTAGAAATATCATCTATGTTTTGCAGTAAACTTGTAATTTGATATACTATTTTTGCATAGATCTTGTTTCAAAACTCTTCAAAAATGTATGATGAATTCTGGCTGAATACTGAATTTCAGGCAAAAGGAATCAACTGTAACTTATTATTCTCAAAGTAAATTTACAGTTCTGTCAAATAACTTGATTATCTTGAAAAACAATTTTAATACAAAAAAATTTTAAAAAATCTGGCTAAATATGATAAAGCTAAGGGTTGTTTGTTGCAAACAAGAGGGGTTAAGATACAGTGTTAATGGGCGTACTCGCGGTTAACACTTTTAACACGGTGTCACGATGATATTTGGTAGGGGGGGGGGAATGATACTTCGGTATAATTCGTGATATTTCGTTGATTTTGGTGAATCACAGTAATGTGTGCAAGTGAGATAATATGAAATGGATTAGAGTGAAAGAGTAAGTAGCGTCGGAAAAGGCGTCGTATTCAACGCCAGTCGGATTGGCGCCGGAACGCCAATCCGGGCGTCGAGCCCTCATTATCGCTCTCAATGTAAGCTACATATAGAAATCATGTGCTCACAAGTGAGAGCATGTATGGTTATTTGAGAGAGAGTTTATAAACTCGTATTGGTGTGTAGAAAAGTAGGAGTAAAGGGGTAAAACATTTTCCCCTCTTTTTTTTTTTTTTTTGAAATGTATTAAAACTTGCCCCACTATATGTGATAGCCATACAGTTGTGGCTTGACTTTAACTCATTCTTTTTTCACCCTTTCTTTATTTTTTTGCTCTTGCTCTCAATGGCATCATCAATATTGCTGATCTTGCTCTCTGGTACAAAATAAGAAGAGAAGGGAGGAGGAGCTCTGATCAAAATTTCTGTCTCAGTCTTAACGTTGCTAGCCTCCAGCATTCACGCCTACCTAGCAAGTTTTAGTTGCGCGTCTACAAGCTTAACCTCACATTTTCAAAATTCATCCCTATATATATACACGCGTATACTTTTGTTAGGTTAGCATACATATATATATATATATTTGTTGTTGTGTTCTTGTTTATACTGTGTATTTTGTCCTTTTTCAATTTTATAAAAAGTGGGGAGGGGGAAAAATGTGAACAGCAGTGCCACAGCAGTGCTGTTTCGATACTACACGGGACTTTAGCACACCAACACCTCCACGCGCTTCTGAGCGTGAGGGAGGTGTGGGGGTGAGCCACGAAGGAGGTGTCAATCCTAGCGCTGCTCAGTGACCATCGCGGCGCCACCCAAGTAACACCTTAGTTTGTACGCGGCCACAAACGGTCTCTAACTTGTCGTGTTTATAATAATACTGTATGCAAAACGATCAAAATATTTTACATCGAAATATGTACTGTGTTTATTTATCAAATAATATTTTTTATAATTTTTTTTTCTTCTCAGCATATCAAGTATAAATTATAAATAACAAAAAAAGTGAATAAAACAAAAGAAAAAAAAATTTTTTTTATTCAAAAAGATATTACAGTCATAGAAAATTGACAGTTTTTTTTTATTTATTTATTTTTTTTCGATTTTATTTTGTTTTTATTTATTTTTTAAATTCAATTTTCATTTGTTGATTGTTTTTTTTTTTTTTTTTTTTTTTTTTTTTTTTTGAATAAAAATAAATTTAAAAAAAAAAAAAAACGTGAAGAATTGTGAGATATACCTATATTTATTAGTGAGAAAATTTAGAAAAACGTTGATTTGCTATATATTTTGTACCTTAGTTTAAATAACTGGGGATTTTATTTGTCTATTGAGCTTTGATTTGCACGATGATCGTGTTCGTGCGACAAACCGTCGCCAGCCGTCGGACGCTAGTGACTCAGCATTGAGTTTTAGCATCTTATTTTATATTATTTTTTTTCTATTTTTTTTTTTTTTTTCAAAGATTTGAGTTTAAATCTTACCACGCGACAATAGCCGTGAAGTTGTGTTTACCTGGAAAGCGAGAAGTATAAGAGGATTTCAAAGTGTCTTACAACAACTCTATTATATTAACTTGAAAAAAAAAAAAAAAAAAAAAGATTATTTTGTTCATTAAAAATCTATTAAAAATCAATGATCAAAAAATAAAAATAAATTAAATTATTTACAAGATAGTGAAATAATAATTAATGTGAATATTATTAATTTACTTAACGTGCGTCTTCCAATTTCATCGTGAGATTCCATAACATTTTGACATAAAATATATATATTAACATCCAAATGTTTAATATACAAATCAATAAAATTATCATTAAAATTTGTGAAAAATTCAGTGTATTGTGAAGTGACATCAATAGATTTAAAAAAAAAAAAAAAGAAAACAAAAAAATAGTGTTTTGCAAAAAAAATATGTTGACGTTTGATACATCAAAATTGAAGGAATCATTCGCATATAAAATTAATATTACAAACAAATAATAAATCTACATATAATAATTAAATTGAGTCACTCGAAGAGCTAATCTCGCAGGACTCTGTTAAAAAGTTATCTAATCTCGATGAGATTCGAACAAGAGACGTCGTGCAGGGGTACCCACTGCGCCAGTACACCGTTACAGGCACCTCAGCACATATTACAAAAAATTGAATTAAATAAAACGGTAGAAGAAGTGGCGATCGAGGAGACATTATTATCAACTAGTGATAATCATCAACACGGTGGTTATTTATACAATAATAATCATCATAATTATTCACCAAATAATAATAATAATAATCAATCAATTATACGTCAATTTGAATATAATACTGATAAATTAAATTTTGAGGGTGGAAAAACGGGTCATCGAGGGGTGGCGGGGGGGCCTGGGATGGCGTACCCCGCACCAGCATCAGCACCAACAATAAATCAACATTCACCATTTACATTAAATAATAATAATTCAAATACAAATACAAATAGTAATAGTAATAATACAACAAGTAATAACGGTCATATTGGTACAAGTCATTTACCAGCACCGGCGGCACCAAGACCAACTGATTTTAGTGTATCATCATTATTAACTGCTGCAAATAATAATAATAATAATAATACACATACATCACATATTGGTGGTTCATCATCACAAGGTAGTGCATCACCACCACCCGGTGGACCAGGTAGTCCATCAACACAACCTGATACACCACCACCATCACATAATAATAATCAACGTGATCATTTATTACATGCATCATCTGCTGAAACAGCAGCTGCTAATTATTTTAACGCATTAGCTGCTGCTGGTTTTTGTAATCCTCATTTACATCAAAATTCAACGTCTGGACAAAATCATCATTTATCAGGAAAAAATTTACTAAGTCCACATCATCATCCACAATTTAATTTACACGGTATAACACCTCAAGGTTTGTTGTCAAAAACTAAATCTTATATTTATTATTTCTTATAATTTAAATATGAATCAGCAAGTTTTTTTTTTTTGCGTTAATTAAATCTGTTTGTTGTTATAATATGTTCTGTGAGGTTTCAATGATTCATACTATATTTTTTTTCATCATCAACTTGCAGTGACATTCAATCACACATGTAATTCGTTGATTATCATTTAAAAAATATATTTACACATTGTGATGATTGTGTTTAGGATAATTTATTTATATTTATAATATATATTTGAATACATTTGTATGATACATATGTATTTGATCGTAAAAAATTACGCGACCAGAATTTAAGGTGAATATATATACAAAAAGGGTTGTTATGTTACTCAGTATGTTTATTGCGAAATTTTTAAAATTTGCACGCAAGACAAGTATTACAATAAACTTTTCTACACACCAATAAACCATATACGCATATTTATAGATATATATATATATGAATTTTTTTTAAGATCTTGCCATTTATATGTGCTTCTGGAATATTATTTTTTATATAAAAATTTGTTGCTAGCTAGATGTTAATGTTGTTGTCTCTTTGATGTCAATGTCACTCATTGAATGCGATCTCAACTTGCGCTATAAATTCACGTCATAATTAATTATATAAACTGAAAAATTTTATTTTTATTTTTATTTTTAATGCTAGATATATAAAATCCATAAACATAATTGAATAAAATAAATCATTGTGAATATAAAAGTGAATAAATTTTGATTTGAATATGTTATGATAATTAATTTCTTTGAGCGACGCGTGACGACAATTTCTGTCATTTAATTTTTCTGCAAATATATTTATTTGTATATATGTATGTTTAGTTGCACAGATAAATGTCAGTTTATATAGACATTGGTAATTAATTTTAGCCAAGGGCACAAAAACTTACTTTGCTTGAATTTAAAATTAAAAAATTAAACAATTATTTTGTGGTAATTGTTGTCGTCAATTTTTATATTGACAAGTCAAACTTTATCTTGTGATTCCGTCGCATTTTATGTACCCTTAATTTTCCAAATTGATTATAATAATGTTTGATAATATTTCAACATGTCATTGTGAACAATAAATCGTTATTTTCTGAGAATCATATTGGAATTATTTTGAAATATATTTATGTGTCGATTTAATAAAGTGACATACAAATCAGAATGAGCCTTGATCGACACTTGGCCGAGTAATTTGTTAACATACAAAAGAAATAATTATTATAATATGACAACCAATAACCACTGTGGCTAGATCTTCAGAAAATTTCAAAGTATATATATTATAAATTGAAAAATATTATATAATTTTTTCGTGACTTGTGGTTATGCATCCGTTCACAGAATCATTTTGATTTTTCTTTTTTCAATAAAATATATTTGCTTAAACATAAATAAATTATATTCTTCTATTTTTGGCAAAGTGTTATATTTTATACTTTAATTTTTCATTTAAAAGTAAATTTTTTTGACACAATAATTGAAAAAAAAAAAAAAAAAGCCCTGAAGGATCAGTTTGATCAACAAAGACAAACTTTTATATTTTTATAAATTTATTTTTATTCTCGACAATGATTGATCATCCATAAAATGCCTCTGGGTGCAACAAAATAACGATTGATTGTTTTAAAACTATAACTAATTTTTGAAATAATATTTATATTTAAAATGAAAAATATTTTTTTTATACTATATTATTTATCACAAAATATATATCTTCTTGATTGATATATTTTTTTATTTTATAAATATCAATTTGTAGAAAAAATATTATACGTAGAAAAAAAAAGATTGGTGCTAAAAATACAATTGGCTTTTATTTCTTTTGTTGAATTCTATATTATCCTTGAGGAAAAATTTATATATCTTAAGTGGTTAAGAAAAGTGTTAGTTTCTTGGTTATATATTAAAACTGGTAATCTGCAACTTTGTGTTGTAAATCTTGGACCTTTGGGCATAATACCTTCAGGCTATCAAGTACCTGGAATTTTTTTCATTTTTTTTTTTTGCACTTGTTGCTACAATCATTGTGATTTTTTTTTATAAACTTGATTATCATTCTATTTATATATTTTTTTTCTATTTACAATTTATTTTATTTTTTTTTTTTACTTTTATATACTTGAAAGTTAACTGGTCAAAGCATTTTCAAACTGTCCATCATAGTAAATATTCGCAACTTGATAAACAAAATCTATTTATCCTTGGAAATAACTATTTTTTTTTTAAACTATTTTTTTTATCCAATAGTTTTGAATTTCCATTCACTTTGATAAACATACTTTGATAAATTTTGAAAATTTTTCATCAATATTTTAAACATTGTTACCGGAAAAAAATATATAAAAAAAAAAACATGATTAATGGATAAATAAAAATGTCATTTAACTATATTATTTATAATCAGATTAAATTCAGTCATGTATTTCCGGTTTTGTTGAAATTAGAAAAAAAAAAAAAAACATTCTGGCCTGATTTCAAATAGTCATGATATTATCTTCAAAATAAGTATATAATTTAATCAATTTTGTGTCTAAAATAGAAATAAAATAAAAATTATATACTTGCATCATGTGAATTTATTTTTATCAAATTAAAAAAAAAATTAAAAATAAAAAAAAAACATTAATTAATAAAATTATCTGATCTAAACAGTCCAAGTTACATTATTTGAATGTTTTATTTTTAAAATTTATCGTGTGATTTTAAATACAATGTATCATAACAAAAAAAAAACAGAAAATATTTGTAACACCAGGATATAACATGTTAGCTAATATTAATTATAAAAAAAAAAATTAAAATAATAAATAAATTTAATAGGTCTTGGTCTTGGTCCACATACACCAGAAGAAGCAAACGCTGCCGTCCTGGCAGCAGCAGCAGCAGCTTTACATCATCACCATCAGGGTGGACCAGGTGGTCCAACAATGAGACCACTTAGGTTACCATTACCTCCAGGGATGATGCATTCATCACCATTACCATTACCGCATCATCCATTGGCAACACCACATCATCTTGTACCACCTCATCATCCTGAAGAAGATGGTGTTGTTGATGATCCAAAAGTAACACTTGAGGGTAAAGAACTTTGGGAAAAATTTCATAAACTTGGTACAGAAATGGTCATCACCAAAAGTGGACGGTAAGAAATTTTTATATTTTTTATTTATTTATTTATTTATTGCGTATTTTAATTTTTGTTCTTCTGGCTGCGATTATTTATTTTTTTTGAATTATTGAAGACATTATTTTTTTATTAAAATTATATTTAAACATCATCAAAATGGCAAAGTAGTTATATTAATATTTAAATTCAGTTATATATTGCATGTCGTCTAGTTGAATTCTTGTTTGCTATTATTTTTTCTGCGATGTGATTCTTGTTATCATGCTGACTTCAGTAAACCTTGATAAGTGTATTGCTTCAATATAATTTCAAGAAACGTTGTGATGATTGACGAAAAATAAATAAAATAAAATAATAATAAAAACCTGGAAAAACAGGATAGCAATGGATTTCTACACCTTCATTCCTTTCGCGTTGAATGTAAAGACCTGATATTGCGGTTGAGACAAAGACACTGTAAGCGCACGCTTCATCAACCGATTGAAAACATTTTTCTTTTTTTTTTTTTTTTTTTATCATTTTATCGTGCTGTAACTGTTTTTCTTTTTTTTTCTATCATATATTTTCATGTTTATCATTTTTTTTTTCATTACTCGAATCAATCTATACCCATGTATTCGCGATTATAGTTTATCGGATTTTATAAAACCACATAAGCAAACTTGAAGAGCTTTAAACATATCAACATAAAAATATCCAACATTATTGATTATAATATCATGAACAATTATATAGATTCTTTATTAATATCTATAAATAAAATTATTTAAAAATTATAATTACAACATGCAAGTACATTTACATCCATAAATTCTTCTTCAATCTATAAACTGAAAATAAAAGAAAAAAAGTAAATAATATATATATATAAAAAAAAAAAAGAGTTACATGACAAAGACAGTATGAAATAGCAACATATAAAATATATAGAATTGTAATATATATATGACATTGATATGACAATATAAAAAGAGAATATACGCGTTGTCAATGAGTGAGCATATAGGTACATATATAAGTCTTGAATATTTAACGTGCGACGGACAGGTGCGTGAATTGGCCACGTCTCAGGAAATAAGAATTTATAAATAAAAAAAATAAAAAAAATTTTTTAAAGCCACGTACTTTTAACACTGTATATGTTTAATTAAATTAACCATACTTTTTTTAGATTATATAAAAATCAATGCTCGCATTTGAATATATAAACTAATTATTTTATAAAATAAATGAGCTTTTTTTGCATATTAAATATGTATATTTTATTAAAAGTAAATATATAATTTTTTTTTTTTTTGATATATAATACAATAATTTTCGATGTAGAAATTATATCAGTATCATACCATCAATGGCGTTACATCTTCGTCTCGACTTTGCCCGGCGGCAGTTTAATCTTGCTTGTCTCCCCTTTTCCGTTCTAAATCAATCTGCATCGATAAATCGTCCCCAATATATATCCCTCAATTCATCTTTTTTTTTTCAATTTTTTTTTTTTTTACTTTTGACATTGTTGTACATTTATTTTATTATAAATTTTATAAACATATTGTTTATATTAAGTTTGCATCATATATTATTATTGCAAGTATATATTAAAAAAATTGATGAAAAAAAAAAAAAAAAAGTACAGATATATAATTACAGTTGTGAAAATTACACTGGTCATATTATTGGTGGCGCTGAGTGCAGTGTATCATATTGTATACTGGATGTAAATGTATGTCTCAATATAAAATATGTCTGGCATTAAATTTAACTGAAAATATAAAAAAATATTAAATAAATAAATTGACTGTAATAATATTCCATACACGGATTTATAAATAAAAAAAATAAACTCATATCACCCACTCACACAAAATTATATTGAATTTATAATAATAATAAATAAAAAATAAAAAAAATCCAAGCAAGATGAAAAAGGAAGTGATTGCAAGTATGTACATATACATTTTTGCAACATAGATCAAAAATATTTAAATTTGTCAGTGTATATATGAAGAATGTATAAATGCATAGAACTTGGAGGTCCAGTGAATGAGGTACATGGTCTAAATGGACCTCCAGGGATGGCAACTTAATTTTTTTATATAAAAAAATAATAAAATAAGCACGCAAATAAAAATATAAAAAGTGAGACATATATATATATATTTTTTTTTTATCTTGTGGCTGAGATAAATGAGTGAGAAAGATGAATATAAGTATAGGGTTTATTTAACGATGTTTGTTTTATACATTGGCAGTCTCGTCGAACCTGTAATTTTTCTAAACGAGATATTATATATCCAGGCATCAGATGCAGCCACTCTCAGACTCTTCCTCTTTTTCTACATGTATATATATATATATATATACAAATATTATCATGATCCAATCATTCATTTACACACACACAACAACAACATCATCATCATCATCATCTCAACACATTAATATTATTTTATTTTATTTTTTTTCATTTCTTATATGTATATCACCATAACTGAAAAATTCATTTTTTGCAAATTTAAGTTTTTACATATATTTAAGTTTATTTGGAAAAAAAAATTATTCAAATACAAGAAATATATATTAAAAACTCACGTGGATGCGTGATATGAAGTTTAAGGCCCAAAATTGCTTCCTCTTTTTTCTTCGTTGCACTCTTTTAGTTTTTTTTTTTAAAAAAAAGTCTCAGTACCCCCTTGTCCTCTCAGCTGGATCTCAAATTGTCGGCCATTCACGAGGCTTCAGTAAAAATTCTTGCCCCCCTTTTTGTAATTTTTTTTTATAATTTTTTTATAATTTTTTTTTTTTTTTATCCAACTGCTGTATGTTGTACATGTATACATTCGACCCTCTTGCACGTTCATCATCAAAACTCATGTTATATATATACTTGAGGCCCGGAAAATATTAATGAACCAATTACCCATGACTTTCAATGATTTTTTTTTTTTTACTTTATCAATTTTATATTTTGATAATTTTATATTGCTTAATCTAATGAGAAATTATATTGCTTAATTTTATTTAATATTTTTTTAAAATATATAATTAAGAAAATTATTTTTAAGAAAGAAATTTTTATATATAAAATTAAGAATTATATTGCAGAATTTAAAATGAAAATAAAAAAATTATAATGATATTAATTTATTATAATAATGCATTTAAATATAGAAAAAAAAAATAGAAATTGATTATATATATTTTTATGCACACAAATGCATGCAATTTGTGTTCAATATCAATTTTCTTAAACTACTTTTAATGACGATAATACTTACTGACATTGAAATAACATGAAAATTACTGTATTAATATAATCATGTTACGCGTAATTATTAAAATATAATTTACATTATTAAATAATCCATGTATATATACATATCTAATTGAGAAATAAGACTCGCGATATTTTTTTTAATTAATTTTTTTAAACTTTTTGACAGTTGAAACTTGGCAATGCCAAGAATATAAATATACTTGCCACAGACAATAATCCACTTTGTGGCACGCGAGACCATTAAGATCTTTGGTGATGATGAAAGTCTGCTTAATCTTACTGTTTTTAAAAACAAATAGTCAGTGAATTCTTGTCTAAATACTGGGGATTAGTTGACAGTAGCAATTTTGCAAAATTAGTTAAACACAAGGGTGATGGAAGGTAGCTAAAGAAAAATAAACAAAAACGTGTAAAGTAATGAAAATGAGTTTTTTTAAAAAAAATAAAAAATATATATATATGTTATCATGAGCAAAAAAATTGTGTAGGATATAATCGGTTTGATGCAAAACTTGTCGTCATCCCTGTTAATCCTTCATCTCCTCATTTAGATGTGAGTATAAAATAAAATCCACCTACACACATAATATACTAAACAAATTAATAAATTATTTTTTATATCTTTTACAAGGTTAATTAATATACGTGTTGTAAAATAATATAAATAATTTTTTTTATTAATTATATATTTTTTTTATGAATAAAAAAAAAAGCCGTTTTATTTTTTTAATCAATAAAATTTTACAACAAAAAATTATTATTAATTTTTTTTTGTTTAATTTATAATTAAAATGAGTAATTTTTTTTTTTCATTAAATTTATTATTATTATTAATTGATAAATATTTCATAGTTGATGTAAAATCAAGAGCAAGAAAATAATATATAAAAAATAAAAAAAAATCTTGGTAAAGATCTCAGCGACCCTTGTAAAGGTCCCAACACGATAATTAGCCATAGTGGGAGCGCTCTCGCATCACAGCTCTTCTTTATGCAAAATTCACGCGTGTGAGCGTTAAAAATCGTGTTTCGCGATTGTACAACCGAGAAAGTGTTGCTGTGTCTCATATACCACCCTTTCTATCAACTTATCTTTTTTTTTTTTTTTCTTTTTTTGCATGTGTACTTGTCTCGCTCTGTTTCAACCCTTTCTCAATTTTTTTTTTTAACTCTTGTATCGACGTTTCCTACGGCAATGATGCCACTACGAGAAGGGTGTCGATGAAGTGGACGTGAAGTGGTAAAAGAAAAAAAAGAAAAAATTTACAAGACCAAGAGTGAGACAGTTGTAGAAAAAAAAAAAAAAATCTAAAAATTGAATAAAAAAACAGGGAAAAACAAAGCTATATAGACTTATTTGTATGTGTATAAATTTAAAAAAAATTTCTAGGTGCATGTATTGCACATGTGCATATTATTGATGCAAAATATTTTTTGTGTATGTGTGATTATTGTTCCAATAATTTTATATGTGTACATACCTATAAATGTGAGGTCAATACTAATGAAATAGGGAGGTTACTGGAATTGTGGTTATGTATTCATCATGCACGTGGGTGATTGCATGACAACGTTGAGTGGGGTTAGGATTCTGCTTCAATTTCATTATTTTATCTTTTTGTTTTTTTATATATATATTTTATCATTTTAAATACCCCTTCCCCCCCCCCTCCCCCACCCTCATATCTATGAATTTGAAAAAAAAATTTCATAATTTTTTTTGACGCATTATGAACATTATATGATGAGAATTTAAAAACGTGTTTATGTGTACAACTTGATTGACATATATTTTGTGTTAATAAAATCAATTAGAGCGTTAATATAATCACTAAATTTTTTAACAACTTGCGTGACATATATTTTTTTTTCTTGACTTTTTTTTTTTTTTTTTAATTTAAAAAAAAAAAAAATTGGAAATTTAATTTGTAAATTTTTTGTTTTATCAATTTTAATTTTTACAATAATTATATTGTTAAAAAAAATATTTGATAAAATTATTTCATGGACACAAAAATACACTGGCATATTTTATATATGATTTTATAAAAAAAAAAAAAAATAAAAAAATATATATTTATACATTGTAGTTATCATGTTGACACGCAATGTTTTTGCGCACGCGTTTTCGCACTTAGCTAACAATTCAACACTTGGAAATTAAATTCATCGTTGTGTATTTCATTTCTCATTAATATCTACAATCATATGAATATCATGTATATTATATATTTAAAATAAAAAACTCACATGTGGTTGTCTAATTAAATAATATTTTTTTTAAATAATAATTATTATTATTTTTACAATGTTGTATTCATTAAATATATTTCTTGGCATATCATGTATGTATATATGTATAGTCTCTTTGAACAGTAAGGTGATTAAGTACAATACTGATAACATCGAACAACTTTTTATTTTCCATATATAATCAATTTAAACAAGAGGCGTCATATTCCATTTATATTTTTATATTTATTATTTATTTATTTATATTTATTTTAATTCTCTCGTTACCCTTTTTTTCATTATAAAATTAAAAGAAAAAAAAATACATTTTTTTTATATTTTTATTTCTTTATTATCTTTATTATCTCATTAATTTATTTTTATAAATTAATGTAAGGATATAATAAATAATTTCAAGTGTCTATGTGAACATTTAAATGTAAAATTCAATTGTCAAAGAATAAAAAAAATGTAAAAAAAATTATATTTTTATTTTTACGTTATGTCATGCAAAACTTGTATGATTTCTTGTTCTAATTTTTTCATATAATTTTATTTTATTATAAATAATATTTTTAAAAAATATAAAATAATTGACAATAATTTATATGTATATATAATTTTCACAACATAAAAATTCATCATTTTTTAAACTACTTAATATATAACGTGTTTATAAATGCTTGGTGGATATATTTATAGCATATGATTATTTTTTTTATTATTCGTCAAATAATATATAGGGAAAAAAGTAAAAACGTGAAAAAAAAAATATATAGCTTAAATAAAACTCATATACATATATATATTTATACATGTGTTTGTAAGTATTTAATATCGTGAGACTTGGGTAGGTGCGCTTTTCAAGTGCATTGTGTATGACGTAGACATTTAACATGACCAGAGTTGCGCGACGATATTTCACGCCTGCATTTGTATAAAAATAAAAAATATAAAAAATACATATGAATATATAAATTCACACATGTAAAAATAAAATGCTTTTAAAAGTTTCACAAAAGTAACCAACTATATCTACCACCTCTTCAACTCTTCAAGTAAAAAAAAAAATAAGCAAAATGCATCTAGTCTTACACACTATTTTATCAAAAATTAATTACAAAAATAAAATTTTATTATTTTAAATAAAAAAAATATATATAATTGAAATAATCTTATATTGTAATTTAAATTTTCATTCTCGCATAGATTTTACTTTAGTGTTGACCAATAATATTGACACTGACAAACACACATACTGACTTTACCACTTAGCATTTATATTAGCATTCTGTTGGCGTGAATAGATAATGACTTTTTATCAATTCTTTGGTTATCTAAATGTTGCTTTTAATGTTAAAACTAGTTTGAATATATTTTTAAATATATACATACTTGAAAATATTAATAAACTTTTAATATCAATTATTTCTATTTTTTTTTAAATCAATCAAATATTAAATGATTCAATTTTTCTAATTGTTAATTATTTTTATTAATTTTTTAATTTAAAAAATTGTTGGATTACTTATGTATAAATATTTATAAAATAAAAAAAGTCTATTGAGCTAACACATGCATGCATATATATATACACAAACGTGATAATGAAAGGGTTGTAAAAGTTGCAACGTGCTTCTGGGTCTTCAACTCAAAGCATCACGTGGTCCAAGCTTTTTTTTAATTTTTTATTTGCATCACACACACATATATATATACCATATGCTCAAAACTACTGCACCCAACGATCGTGTTCATCCTATGTTTCTCCTCTCGTGCACCACTTTTTTAATTTTTTTTTTTTTTGTCGACATTGTTGAAGAGAGTTGCTAGTCCCCTCTCTTTAAATCCAAGTGCATTTCATACATTCACATTGCCCTTACCCGGTTAGTAACACCCAAAAAATAATATATTCAAAATTAAAAAATATATAAGAATAATATATATTTACTTTATATTTTTCTAAATCAATCAATATTTAATTTAAATTTAACAAAATATTTATTAAATAAATTCAAGTTAATTAGTTTGTTAAATTTTAATAAATATTTTTATCTTGACGAGAAAATTTTACCAAGGTAAACTGCAATAAGCAGTGTAAAAACAGGTTTGGGGGTGGGAAATTTATACAGACTGATGCTTGTGGCCAATTTTTTTAATGCAAATACTGTTGGTGTTGAAGGGAGAGAGAGAGAGGAGAGAGAGACTGTAAAGGGGGTTGTATATGCAAATAAAAAGCTGTTAGTGAGCTTTCACAGTATACTCATTTTTATTTTCTAAAATTTTCTTTTCTTATTTATTTTTTTTTTTTTAACTTTAAAGTATAAAATTTACCCTTATTTTTTTCTCTTTTGTATTTCAACTGATAAAATTCATGATAAAACTTTTACTTTTCTTCAGCATCATCACACTGAGTATATATTTTGGAATTTATAAATTTATATTTCATCTTTTTCATCGTCGATTCTATTTTCTCTGTGTTTACTTGTATCTGAAATATTTTCAACACTTTTATATTTCAAGACAGTAGAAAGACGTACGTGTTAGAAAAAAGTTTAATGATTACTGAAGAGTAAAATAAAGAAAAAATTGTAAGAGTAAAAAGAGGCTATCTCAATGCCTGTACATTTATATATTCCCGAGGTCGTTTATTCAGCCTATATAGACACTTTTTTATTTATTTTTTTTTGAATATATTATTCTTTTTTTTATGTACACTTGAATTTCTCTGTGGGCTTTTTTTTATGTTATCTTTTCTTCACATAAAAAATTTAAAAATTTTTCTATACAAAAAAGGTGAGAAAAATTATCTTCTCAATATTTATATCATTAATCATTATTAATTATTTATTCATTAATTTTTTTTAATAATAATAATAATCATTATTATATAAATAATTAAAAAATATTATTTTTTTTTTTTTTTTTATTTTAATATTGTGACTTGGGTTTGTCACGCTTGCCCCAAGGGTTTTAACCTTTCAAAATTCTTCAGGGGCCTTATATATACTTTAAATGTGAGAGAAAAATAAAAAAAAAATAAAAAAAAAAAAAAGGGACAGTGATAGCCTGAGGGCAACTTTCGAGGTAGCTATGGTATAATTTAGGCGTTTATAGCTCAGCAAGAACAAATAATAATTTAGTGGGCGTCTCAGCACGTCGTTTCAAACATCACCCTCTTTTCCACCCTCAATTTTACTCAATGTATTTTACCTCTGTCTATGAACTGTAAATATATATACATATAAATTTTTATACATGTGTTGCTTTACTCAACACCCCCTTTTTTTTTTTTTTTTTTATCAAACCTCCCTTCAATATTCACCTCACTTTCTTTTTCTATGTATTTTTTAAATTTTTTTTCATCAACTCTTTTTTTTTTTTTTTTGCTACGTGTTATAACGGACATCATTCAAATAACGAGTGGCGCCAGTCAAACTTCCACTGTTGTCTTATCTCCCGCAGTTTACATCGTCATGATTGTCTTCAAAAATTCTCATATATTTATTGTTTTATTTTATTTTTTTTTATTAAAAATGGAAAAAAAAAATTTTGAATAAATAATCAATAGATTTTAAATTAATTTTTTTTTTTATGTATATAAATTTATTAATAATAATTTGATGAAAATATTTTTTAATCATATTATTTATTTCACACGATTTTTTTTATATAAAAAAATTAAATTAAAAAAAAATTTCTATTTATAATATATTGTTGTTATAATATTAGATATATACATAAACATAAATAAATATAAATATGATTTTTAAATTTATTGATTTGAATTTGTTCTAGTCAATTTATATATTAAAATTTTTACCCCGTTTTTTTTTTTTTTTTAATTTTTTAAAAAATACATATATTATTTAAAATATTCATTTATGTATGTATATATGGTATATGATATGTTGTTATATGGATGATGATATAAGTGGAGACGAGCTTGGTCACGTTATTAGCCTAAAATCATCTTCAGACTTGTTTCCACTTTGTAACGCCCCTTTGCCATTGACGAGGTGTGAGAAAACCGGTGACTATATAGGTACTCCGGGTGGCCTGAATTCCCTACAAAAAAAAATAACATTTCGGCTTCAATTAAAAAAATAAAAAAATTAAAAACACAAGGTTTTTAAAATGTTTAAAAAAAAGCTATAAAAAAATTTTTTTTTTTTTATTATAAATTATAATAATATTAGCTCAAATAAAATTTCTTTATTTTTAAAATTTTTTAAACTAAATATTTTGAATATATTTTGAGGTTTTTTTTTTTTTATAAAATTCATATACAATTTCATTATTTTAATTAAAATATTTTAGTTAATAGGAGAAGGTATAATTAGCAGATAATTTACAAAGTCTTAATTAAAATTTACTCAATAAAATCTGATTAATTATTAACATGTTTTTTTTTTTATTATTCAAAATACTGTTCTACTTGACCTGACAAATGATGACCTTGTTAACCCTTCAACACATTAAAAATAAAATAAAAAAAAAAAAAAAAAACAATTAAAATATTAAAAAACATAATATATATTTTTTTATAAATAATTTTATATATTTTTTATTTTTAATGTCTGTTAATTTATCAGTGTCAAAATATCTTTGAATAATTTAGTATTATTAATATATTTTTTTTATTTTTTAAATAAATTTTAGTAATATAAATTCTGACATATTGATATACAAATAATAAATTAATTTTTAAATATTTAAAGTTAACAATAATAAAAATGATTTCATCAGACGATATATTGATTTATACTACTTAAAAAAAATATAAGAAAAAAATTGTTTAAACATGACTACTTGTTCCTTGTAATTTAAGTGATTTAGTAAAAAAAATAAATAACAAATAGAAATAAAAAATATTTGAGTATACAAATTAAAAAATATAAATATAAATAAATTAAAAATTAAAAGTATACATACAATGGTGTTGTTTGAATATTTATAAAACAAGTTGAAAAGGTCAAATTGCATTATGTGCACCTATAGTCGCATATAATTTAATGATGTCATATTTAAAAATGAAAAAATCTCTAAAAAAATAATAAACTATAATTATGATATTAAAAAATTATTCAAAAATTTAAAAAAAGCTCAATAAAATGTCATTAAATATATTCAGAAATTTATTAAAACAAAAATACTCATATCAATTTCGTTTTTTGTATTTTTTTTTTTTTGAAATTTTCAATATAATTTACAAAAAAATTTATATAAAAAATAATATATATTTTTAAAATGATATTTCAAGGCTACAATATTTTATGTACACTTTATATTACCCCTAGGGATAATTATTTTAAATTTTAAATATTAATTTTACACTGAAAATTTGTGATGCATGAATACATATCATCATGACCAAACGCGTGATCTTGAAAAGACTTTCGTGCCAAATGTTTAATTCAAAGTGCAACACATATATTTCTTCAAACTTTTAAAAGATAATGCTGCTATATTTTTTTTATTTTATTTTATTATCATGCAGACACTAAATTACTTTTAATTTATATTTATTTCTATTCAAACTGATCAAAATTGAGTCTGATTATTTCACTTTGAGCTTAAAATTAAATTTTCTTTGAACACTTGTATCATATCAAGGACAAAATAAATATTAAATATTAATTAATTTATTTATTTTATTTAAATTCTTAATTATATATATAAATATATACAAAAATAAATAACGATAATTAAATCAAATTAAAAAAAAAATTGATAATACTGGTGATTAACAAAAAAAATTTAGCGTTGAGCAAAGTATCAACGGGGTTTCTCAGTGGGCAACATCAAAAATAACGATAATGTTTCAAGTGAGAAAATAAAAGAAATATATATTATACCTATATGTAAAAAAAAAAAAAAAAAATATATATAAAAAAATAAAACCGACAACGACAACTATCGGTTTCCCTATCATCAGATTCATCTAACTTTCGTTTCAACTTTACAGTCCAGGGTGCCTTTGGTCCTCATGAACTTATATATATATGTATATTTGTGTGTTAAACTTGGTCCTTTATAATCTAACAAATAAAAAAAATAAATAAATAAATAAACGTATAAAACAAAGTCTTGTTTTAACTGTTTTACGACGATCGTTTGTACCGATTTGTTCAACAACTTTTGCTTCAACAATGCCGCGACTCTAAACATTATTTATATTATTATGTTTTTTTTTTTGAATCTTTTGTTTCAGTAGTTTTATAATTTGTTAGTTCAATAATTGACTTAAAAATTTTATCATCAATTAGAAAATAATTATTTATATATTTAAAGATAAATATTTTACAACAAAAATATTTTTAAATCAAATAAAAGTTGATTCTTTTTTATATATTTAAAATTTAGCTGCGTGAACCTGGCACCCCACTTTATCGTAGAAACTTCTAGTAAGGCGTTTTGGATGCGTTTTGATTTGTAGTAATTTGTAGTAAAAAGATTATAATTTGTAGTTCAAGGTTAAAGGGTTAAATAAAGGTTTAAAGTCATTTTCTTTAAAAATAAACCAATCTTGTTCATAGTAGGCTCAAAATCTTCGTTGGAATTTGTAGTAATTTGTAGTGAAAAAATTAGAATTT
Organism: Lysiphlebus fabarum; assembly: GCA_011426435.1. Lineage (NCBI taxonomy): Eukaryota > Metazoa > Arthropoda > Insecta > Hymenoptera > Braconidae > Lysiphlebus > Lysiphlebus fabarum. The sequence goes on from WSYQ01001300.1 coordinate 126,991, forward strand.
GTAGTTCAACGATTAAGGGTTTATAAATAGGTTATAAGTGATTTTCTTTAGAAATTAAGTTAAAGTGTTCGGAATAGGCTCAAAATCTTCGTTAGAATTTGTAGTAATTTGTAGTGAAAGAAATAGAATTTGTAGTTGCATAGTTTTTTTTTTAGGCCCATTTGTTTATAAAATATTGATATAAACAATCATAACTTTTTTATTATTTGACTTAGAACAATTCTATTAACGCCAAAAGATTCAGGAGGTTGAGATACAATTTGTAGTGAAAGAATTAGAATTTGTAGTTGCATATTTTTTTTTTTAGGTCCATTTGTTTATAAAATATTGATATAAACAATCATAACTTTTTTATTATTTAACTTAGAACAATTCTATTAACGCCAAAAGATCTAGAAGGTCGAGATACAATTTGTAGTGAAAGAATTAGAATTTGTAGTTGCATAGTTTCTTGTCTAGCTCCATTTGTTTATATAAAATAACAATATAAACAATCATAACTTTTTTATTATTTAACTTAGAACAATTCTATTAACGCCAAAAGATCTAGAAGGTCGAGATACAATTTGTAGTGAAAGAATTAGAATTTGTAGTTGCATAGTTTCTTGTCTAGCTCCATTTGTTTATATAAAATAACAATATAAACAATCATAACTTTTTTATTATTTGACTTAGAACAATTCTATTAACGCCAAAAGATTCAGGAGGTCGAGATACAATTTGTAGTGAAAGAATTAAAATTTGTAGTTGCATAGTTTCTTGTCTAGCTCCATTTGTTTATATGAAATAACAATATAAACAATCATAACTTTTTTGTTAATCAACTTAGAACAATTCTGTTGACGCCAAATGATTTAGAATGTAGAGATACAATTTGTAGTGAAAGAATTAGAATTTGTAGTTGCATAGTTTTTTTTTTAGGCCCATTTGTTTATAAAATATTGATATAAACAATCATAACTTTTTTATTATTTGACTTAGAACAATTCTGTTAACGCCAAATGATTTAGAATGTAGAGATACAATTTGTAGTGAAAGAATTAGAATTTGTAGTTGCATAGTTTTTTTTTTAGGCCCATTTGTTTATAAAATATTGATATAAACAATCATAACTTTTTTATTATTTGACTTAGAACAATTCTATTAACGCCAAAAGATCTAGAAGGTCGAGATACAATTTGTAGTGAAAGAATTAGAATTTGTAGTTGCATATTTTTTTGTTTAGGTCCATTTGTTTATAAAATATTGATATAAACAATCATAACTTTTTTATTATTTGACTTAGAACAATTCTATTAACGCCAAACGATTCAGGAGGTCGAGAAACGATTTGTAGTGAAAAAATTAGAATTTGTAGTTACATAGTTTTTTGTCTAACTATGCAACTACAAATTCTAATTCTTTCACTACAGATTGTATCTCGACATTCTAAATCATTTGGCGTTAACAGAATTGTTCTAAGTCAAATAATAAAAAAGTTATGATTGTTTATATCAATATTTTATAAACAAATGGACCAAAAAAAAAAAATATGCAACTACAAATTCTAATTCTTTCACTACAAATTGTATCTCGACCTTCTAGATCTTTTGGCGTTAATAGAATTGTTCTAAGTCAAATAATAAAAAAGTTATGATTGTTTATATCAATATTTTATAAACAAATGAGCCTAAAAAAAAACTATGCAACTACAAATTCTAATTCTTTCACTAAAAATTGTATCTCAACCTCCTGAATCGTTTGGCGTCAATAGAATTGTCCTACCTTGAATATTAAAAAAGTTATGATTGTTTATATCAATATTTTATAAACAAATGGGCCTAACAAAAAAACTATGCAACTACAAATTTTAATTCTTTCACTACAAATTGTATCTCGACCTTCTGGATCTTTTGGCGTTAATAGAATTGTTCTAAGTCAAATAATAAAAAAGTTATGATTGTTTATATCAATATTTTATAAACAAATGGGCCTAAAAAAAAAACTATGCAACTACAAATTCTAATTCTTTCACTACAAATTGTATCTCAACCTCCTGAATCTTTTGGCGTTAATAGAATTGTTCTAAGTCAAATAATAAAAAAGTTATGATTGTTTATATTGTTATTTTATATAAACAAATGGAGCTAGACAAGAAACTATGCAACTATAAATTCTAATTCTTTTACTTCAAATTGTATCTCAACCTCCTGAATCGTTTGGCGTCAATAGAATTGTCCTACCTTGAATATTAAAAAAGTTATGATTGTTTATATCAATATTTTATAAACAAATGGGCCTAACAAAAAAACTATGCAACTACAAATTTTAATTCTTCCACTACAAATTGTATCTCGACCTTCTGGATCTTTTGGCGTTAATAGAATTGTTCTAAGTCAAATAATAAAAAAGTTATGATTGTTTATATCAATATTTTATAAACAAATGGGCCTAAAAAAAAAACTATGCAACTACAAATTCTATTTCTTTCACTACAAATTACTACAAATTCTAACGAAGATTTCGAGCCTATTCCGAACACTTTAACTTAATTTCTAAAGAAAATCACTTATAACCTATTTATAAACCCTTAATCGTTGAACTACAAATTCTAATTTTTTCACTACAAATTACTACAAATTCCAACGAAGATTTTGAGCCTACTATGAACAAGATTGGTTTATTTTTAAAGAAAATGACTTTAAACCTTTATTTAACCCTTTAACCTTGAACTACAAATTATAATCTTTTCACTACAAATTACTACAAATCAAAACGCATCCAAAACGCCTTACTAGAAGTTTCTACGATAAAGTGGGGTGCCAGGTTCACGCAGCTTTAAAATTTTTTTAAATCACATGGATATTTAATGAAAATGCATGTTTTAAAATAATGTCTGAAATCGACGATATATTCTACTATAAAATAAATTAAATCTTGAATGCTACTGAATTTCTGTTGATATTTTAAATATATAAAAAAAATATTTAATTTTAATTTCACGATGAATATCTAACTTTGTGTTACATCGGTAGCTATAATGATGGATCATAAATAACAATTCAAATTTGATTTATCTATATAAATTTGCACATTTTATATATAATATTATGTTACTGGTCGTATTTCAATATCGCATTTATTATTTTAAATAAAAATCAACAAGTATATATATGTATATACATGTTCAATGATTTTTATTATCATTTATAAATAAAAATTTTACCCACGTGTTTATTTTTTATTAACGTTAAATATATTTCTTTAAAAATATTTTAATTTCAACATCAAAATATATATTTAAATTTGACATACTGTCTAAAGTTAAATGTCTTATTTTATATATAAAAAATTATAAAAAACCTATATTTATTGAAAATTAAAAACTATTATCTTTGATTTCCAATAATTTATCAAAATATTTTCAACAAATCCCCTAAAATCCCATGTGTTTATTTATCTAAATAAAAATTAAATAAATAATATTTAAATCAAAAAAATAATATATACAACTATAATCAACTATAAAATTTAAATATTTTTGATGGTTCATCATAAATTTATAATAATATTCGTAGAAGTAATTATTCTTTCACCTGCCAATATATTTTAAAAAATTTAAAAAAAAAAAACATTTAATTTTTATTTTTATATACAATAAATTTTAATAAAAAATAAAAAAATAAATATTTGTATGTTTTATAAATTTTATAATATATATTTCTTTAAATATGATGAGATCTCTTTTAAATATACTTAAAATGCATGAATCAAAAAAATTTTATTTTTTTATTTATTTTTTGTTTGTCGATGGGATCGATTTTTAGTAGTATATATATATATATGCTTGGATAGCAATTTAAGAATTCTGGGGCTCCATTAAAAAATAAGAGAAAAAAATTAAAAAAAAAAAAAAAATAATAAAAAATTTGAGAGAAGAGGAACTGTGTGAACGGAACGCCCGGTATGCTACATGAGCCTGACCAACGTTATCCCAGCTGGAGCATCACACTCAGCGTCTTACTGGCGCCTCACGCATATTATAATACCTGGGCCCTCGTAAAACAAACGATCAGAAACAGTGAAAGTGCCTTGAGTATTTATGATTTCATATAATTAGGATAAAAATCAAGTATCATCTTGTTGAATAAACAAATTCAACTGAAGAAAAAAAAAAAAAGTTGTAATAATATCAAAGTTTATTATCTTATTATTTCTTTTTAAAAATTTATCAATATTATTAAATTATACAGGGTGGGTTATATCAAAATGTATTACCCTAAATCGGTATTACAGATCGTTATAATTTATTGTCAGTGAGGTTAGATTTGCGCAGTCGTTGATGATTAAAATAATAATTAGGTTAGATGTCAATATTTTAAATTGACAGCTTCAAAAAATATTGATGATTTTTAATTGATATTCGTCATTTTACTAGACATTTTACAGGACATTTTATTCGTTTATTAAAAATTCAAAAAATATCCTGCAATACCGATTCAGAGATTCAGAGTATTATACATCTTGATATTACTCACCCTGTATATTATTATTTGCAACTAAAAAAATGTTAAATTTCATTTTTTTTTTTTTGGAGTATTAAAAGTAACTGACAGTAGTGTTATATATATTTTAACTAGAATGGATAATCTCAGCTTAGAATCCTCTTGAGTGTCTCCCCCCAGGTTAACCAATGAAAACTTACCTCTGATGACATGAAATGTATATATTTATTTTTTTTTTTCATTTGCTACCGCATTAGCTGGTTGATGCTTTTCTCGCCTTTTAACGTTCATCATATACACATTTCTATTATAATTCTTTATTGGTGGGAGTTTTAACATCACCATATACAATATTTGTTATAATAAATATGTAATAAAAAAAATTTTGATCAACAGTGGGCAGATGCTCCTGTAAATCCATCTATTGACAATTTATACTCACCCTGTGGTGTTTATACTCTTTTATAGCAAAGCAGCTCGTTTTCATATGATTTATCCATGCTTCATCGCGGATTTTTTTTTTTTTTTTCAAACACTTTATTCATCTTCTTGTAAGCAAAAAAAAAATATATATAACCGACAAATATATATTTACGATCAAATAAATATAATATTTTTACCTGGTTTTACATTAAAAATCACATTTATATTTTGAATTTTTACTCATGTAATATAAAAAGCTCATTGTATAGAAAATTTATAAAAAATTTTTTTTGAAAAATATAAAATTAAAGCAAACAGTGTGATGAGAAACAATCGATGAAACATTGGATGGACATTGGTTTCTTTAAATGTTAAAATATCGACAGTTATATTTATATATCGTCCAAACATGTTTGTGTGTGTGGTTTTTTCAATAATGATTCACGTTTGGTTTGTGTATATACAGATATATTGCAATTGCAAAGTAAGCAAAAAACGAATCTTTGGTTTTGTTTAAAAAAAATATAAAATATAAAATAAAGACACAGACATGATACTACACATTCGTGAAGCAAAACGATCGCCGGCGGTCTTGCTTGGTTTGCAAAACGCGCTCCATTGATTTGTTGGACGTAGAGGGTGGTCCGGTTCGCCGGGGAATCAACGTCAAAACGGGCTCCACCTTACCAATGAAAGTCGTCGCCCAGCAATTTTATTATCTCGTTACACGTTTAAATTTTTTTATTTTTTTTTTATTTTTTATATATATAAATTTTTTTCCACATTTAACCAGACTTTTTTTTCATCACTTTTCTACCCTGTAACAGCTTTTCTCATATTTTTTTTTATCAATTTATTTATGTATTTATTTTTTATATTTTTCCAATATATTTTCGCAAGCCAGAATGATATCATATATATATATTTTATTTATTTTTATTTTTTTTTTATAAATTTATATAAGGGTTTCACAGATGTAGCCAAGATGGCTGCCGTCGGTTGATCAGTCATATAAGTTTACATTAATATTTTTTGATAGTATTATAAATGAAATATAATTAAATTGATAAATATTGAATATTAATATAATTTTATTTATGGAAATATATATGTATATTTGCATGTAATTGTAAACAAATAAATTAAAATTAAAAAGCTTTGATTAGATAAACATAAACATATTTGATTTGTAATATATTGAAAGTTGATAATATTAATTAAACATGTTTTAAATCAACAAACTTAATATTATATAATTAAATTTTTCATAACACCTTTTAATTATGTAAATATTTAATTTATATTGTAATTTAATTTTAATTTAAAATTTAGGCAGATGTTTCCTCAGATGAAGTTTCGTGTTTCCGGTCTAGATGCCAAGGCCAAATATATTTTATTGTTGGATATTGTTGCTGCTGATGACTACAGATATAAATTTCACAACAGGTTAGATTGCTGATCAAATATGAAACAGCAAAATTACAAAATTAAATAAATAAGTAAACAAAAAAAGCCAAAAAAAAAAAAAAAAAAACGACTTTACATTGCCCTTTACAGAGTTGACCAGGAATCGTCCACCATCATGTCAATAAATCATGTCAATTAAAAATATTTTTATAATAAAATAAATGAAATTTTTTAGGTTATAAATTATATATATATGAAAAAAATAAAGTTAATATTAGAAAATTTTGAAATAAATTTACGGTGGACGAAAAAAAAATCAACTAATCGGCAATGTTTTGCCCTTTTTGCAATTGCAAATTGTTCGCAGACGCATGTTTCCCGCTTATAAAGTGAGGGTGTCTGGCTTAGACAGAAAGGCTAGCTACATACTTCTGATGGACATTGCGGCAACCGATGAATACCGATATAAGTTTCACAACAGGTGATTAAAAAAATAATTTATCAAAAAAAAAATATAATGAGATTTTTTTTCATTTAAATTAGAAAAAAATCTAAATAAGAAAAAATTAAATCATCAATGTTGATGGCTTCCTCACATAAATACAGTGGGAAGCGTGCGTTGCGAACAATTCCTCATACTCGTCGAAAATTTGCAAATTAAAAATACCAAATAATAAATAATAATTTAAAATACTTGAATAAAAGTATATAAATAAATACGGTTATATTTAAAAAAAAAAAAAAATTAATATATTGATATTAATTAATACAATGAAAAAGGCTTTGGGAATATATTTTGAATTTAAAATTTCATTTTTTTATTTTCTTTATTAAAAATAAAATAAAATATAAATTCATTATTATGATTTTTTTTTTTTTTTTTTAAATATAATTTAGGATTTATTATATGTGTACTAGTAATTTCGACTGGTATGGGGATCGCAAAAGCCTTGGCAATCGTTGATGGAGATCATATCACGTAATAATTATTTATTCCAACACATAATTATAAATAAAGACATTTTAATTTTAATTGATTCAATCATAATGATGCCATTAAAATTCCTAATAATACATATGAATTATGGATTAGATATTTTTATATATATTTACTTAAATTTTTTTTATATATTGTTAAATAAAAAGTCATATTATCTCCATCACGATCTGAAAATAATGTTGAACAATATTTAAAAATAAATATTTATATATTTTTTGTTTTTAATTTGATGAGCAGTAGATGGATGGTTGCTGGTAAAGCTGATCCAGAAATGCCTAAAAGAATGTATATACATCCAGATTCACCAAGCAGTGGTGAACAATGGATGCAAAAAGTTGTGAGTTTTCATAAACTTAAATTAACCAACAACATGAGCGACAAGCACGGCTATGTAAGTACTGTACGTAACGACAACCAAAAAAAAAAATCATTTACTATTAGTTTATAAGTTTTTTTTTATATCAAATTAATATATCAAAAGTTTGTGTCAAATGAAATTACACCAAATCGAGCTATTCAATTTAATAATTATGTTTTACTAATTCCTTGCATCTGCAAAAACAAATTTTTGTGTTTGTTATTGTCATTTAGACAAACCATAAGGAACCAAGATATAAACTAACCCACCACCCACCCACACACACATCAAGTTATCTTATAATAATGTTGGTATTTCCCCCCGCGAATCCCTTTGCGGCCATGTCGGCATCCTTTGATGCATCCTGCATCACTGGCTCGTGAAATCTAGTCCTTCTTTTTATATATACAACAACCACGATGTCAATGGTTAGGCCCAGACCAGAGCAACCGACCTTATTGTCAAACCACTCTTTCTTTTCTTTTCTTTTTTGCTTGATTTTTTTTTTTTTTTATTTATTTTCTCTTCGTCTTTTTATATACTTTTTTTTTTTTTACCATCATCCAAGTTCTGTTGTTGTAGCCATGCTCGTTTTCTGTTGTTTTCATTTTTTTATATTTTATCATTATTTAACCCCATCCAATGTACGCATATATTATAAATATATATACAACTCAGTTGGATTTATTTTTCTATATATATATACTCTTCATCTTGTTTTTTAATTTTACCATCAAAATATCCTTCATGATTTTGCCTCGTTTACTTGTTCATTCGGTAAACGATAATGTGGTCACAGCAAATGCTTCACCTACATTACCATGAACCCTAAGAAAAAAAATTTAAAAAAATTGCTGCATCTTCGTCTTTAATAGTTGAAAAAAAAAATAAAATAAAACTTTTAAGGAGCCCTTAGAAGATTCGAAAAGAGACCCCGTGTGACATCCAGTTTGCTCACAAGACCATAAAATATATATCTTAAAAAAAAAACCCTTTCACCATGGGATCCAGATCCAGCTAATAGAGACTCATATCTTTGTTCACCTGGCTTCTATGGCTTTTACCAAGGATACCGTATTAGCTACCTCTCTTTCTATATATATTTTTTTTATTATTATTATTTTTTTTTTTCTTCAATATATACCTCTTACCTCACAATGTGCCCTATTTATCTCGGATCGATGCTTATCCTTTGGGTTTCCTTTTTCGGTGATTGCCTAGGGAATCCCTTTGGAGCCACTTATTTCGGCTTGACTCTTAGTACGCCATCTTCAAAAACTAAAATTTTACTTTTATATATTTTTTTCTATTTTTTTATATATACTATTTATGATTAATCCTCTTTTATACAGAAAAAAAAAAAATATATATTTAATTGAAATTTTCAAGTGTCTTTAATGTTTTTGTAGACACTTTATTTCATTTTATTCGTGCAAATTGACGTTAAAATTACAATTTTTTTTATGATTCAAGTGTTCCGGAAAAATAAACACACAATTCAATGTCAATAATTGTCCTTTTTTTTTTTTTTTTTTTTAATTTTTTATATTTTGAAGTTTTTTTTTTTTTGGTTCTCATGTTTGATATTTTTTTTTCCTTGACTTTTGTACACTCGACCTTTAAAAATAATAAACACAAGTATAGATATATTGAAAAGTGATGATGATGGCTTGGCAATATTATATATGACAAATATTACTTTAGCTTGAAAGTTTTTATGTACATATTTAACGAAATTATATGCCGCCAATGTGTATTTAAAGACAACTTGGTGACGAGTAAAACGACAGGAGCAAAAATGAAAAATTAAAAACAAAATATATATTTAAAATAATAATAATAATAATAATAATAATAATAATTAAAATTCAAAAAAGTTAATAACATCTGTTTCCGGTTAATATTTCTACTATTATATTTAAATATTTGAATATTTTTATAGTTAATATTATTTATCATCAGGATTTTAAAAAAACCATACAGGCGCCACTTTTATTTGAAAAAATTTTGACCAACTTGAACAGTTTATATATTTCAACTTGCATTTTTATTTGTTGAAATATATTTTAGTTGGAAAATTTATATTCTTTTGCTACCTATATTTTCTCATTATTTACTTTTTTTTTTTTTTTTTTGTAAAATCATTTTATCCTGTATTAGATGAGCTCCAAGGGAGTCTCTCTTTTATTTTCTTTACATATATATTTACTAATAGTGTTTTCTTTTTGTTCTGTAATCATTAAAAGTCATCAAACAATCTTTTATGTGTTTTCCTTTTTTTTGCATTTTAAGTCAAGTATATATATTTTTTAAGGGTAAGTCTTCAAGATGAAGCTAATCCTTTAAAAGATTCGACTTTTGGCGCCACATTTTAACGCTTTGTCTACAATTTAACAGACATTTTCTAGAATAAATTTGACACACATAACATCAATCTTTGGTTTATTTATTATTTATTTTCATTAATTTTATTTTTTAATTTATTTAATTTAATTTTTTTTTTAACTTAAATGATTGAAATATCATGATTAAAGTGATTGAAAATATATTTGATTCGTTAATTCACTGACACATGAGTACATTTAACAAGCACATGTAAGAGTTCTCCCTTTTTTTATTTTAATTTTTATATATTACTTGAAATACACACATGCAATATATAACAAGGAGAGTAAAAGAGAAAAAAATATATATTATAACTCGACACTGAGACATTGTCGGGAGCCATTTTGGCACGATGTTGCTCTTGAGTTTCTTCAACGCCTACATTATATAGGGTTATATCATGGGGGAATATTTTATTCACAGTCAATATTTGCGCATGTGTATTTAAACATAAAATATTTATAAAAAAAATTTTTATTATTAATAAAAATGCACATCATGTTAAATAACTATCAACCCCTCTATTTATTTTTACAACTATAAATAAGACAAAATATAATTTTCAAAAAAATTAATTAATAACAAATCAATGAAAAAATATAAAAATTATCTATAATTAAATTAATAAAATATCAATAAAAACAATAATAAATTTTAAATAATCATCATATTAATATTTAATGAAATAAAAAAATACAATATATGAACGTCAAGTCAAGTCAATCAATCATAAATTGATAAACCAATTAACAAAGTATAATTAAAAGGTTAAACATATGATTTTTTTTTGTTGTAGCTAGTTGTAAATTTATATTCACATTAAATTTTTCATCTAAAAAATAAATAAGTATATTAGCTATTTTTCTTGTATATTTAATAAACAAATTAAACACTGTTTGTATAAATTTTATAATAATAAACCCGCACCTTGAGGCAACCAATATATAGAAACCAAACCGGGTGGTCATTATGCACAATAAATACCTTTATATATATATATTTAATATGAATATATAAATGAGCTAGTTGTCGTGGTTATATAGATAATCATTATATATTTACAAAAAAAAAAAATTATATATTAAAAATAAAATTACTCGTTATACGATTATCTTTGGCTCGCGTGAGCATAACTATATGATGGTTCTTAGTGGTATGTTCATGGGGACACATCACATGTTCATATAATATATAAAAATTATTTATTTATTTATTTTTTATGTATAATAATTTTATATAAATATATGAAAAAAAAAAAAAAAAATAGTTAAAAAGAAAAACAAGATAGTAGCTGATTACATATCATACAGCAATAAAGTTAGAAAAAGAAAATTTAAAAAAAATTTTAAAAATAAAATTTCATGTTATGTGAACATCAGAATTAAAAGTATATACGATTAACTAGTTTTTCTATCAAGACATCATCATCATCATCATCATATTAAACATTGTTATACTAGATCTACATCAAAAGCCCCGAGGTGCTAGTTTTTTTTTTTTTTTTTGTGTTTGTTAACTGAATAAATTTATATACATGCGTAAATTAATATTGGCATGTTGTTTGTTTATTTGTTTGTATAAGTTGTTATAAAATTAAAAAAAAAAAAAAGGGGGAAATTAGGGTGATAAAGAGAAGTTGGACTTGAGAAAGGGGGCAATTTACGTATTCGTTTTGAGCGAAAAACAGACGTGGAAGAATTTGGTATAGACACTGTCATTGATCGATATAATAAATAGGATTAATAAATATATAAATAAATGTAAATAAATATTATTAAGTTATAAAGTCATTGATTAATAGATGCATGAGTTTGTACTGTTTGCTATATTATCTATATTTGTCAGTATCATCTGATTTATTTTACTATTTTTTTATTTACATTTATTATTATTTATTTAATTATTTATACACATGAAATAACATTTTATTATTTTTTATTTTTAATAATATATATTTATTTCAATTTATTATCTATGATATTTTATCATTCTATTCATAACATAATTATTATTTATTTTTTTTTTTACGTGATTTTAATTTTCAACATATTCATATGTGAATTATTATTATTATTGTAATTATATTTTTAAATTACATGTTGTTTGATAAATTATTTAATTCAATGAGTATTTTTTTTTCAAATTTTCATGATGATTTTTTATGATCAATTAATAGATTAATCATTTGAATTTGAATAGATTTTATTTTTAAATTAATAAATTGAAAAAGTTTTTTTGAGTTAAATTGTGTGTATTTAAGATGGCTGAATACAAAATATATAAAATATAAAAATTAAAAAAAAATATTTTAAAATCACAGAGGTGGTGATTAGTTGAAACGAGTTCCGGACGTTGTGACCCAACGGCCTGTCAAGTCGTTATCTTTTTTAACGCCTCAGTTCAAAAACTGCTAACCGAATCTCGTTAATCATTCACACTAATAATTTTTTTTTTTTTTTTTTTCTTAGCTACATAAATTACAGATAGTTTATTTTTTAAAAAAATTAAATAAACCCAGTCATAAATATATATATATTTTCCGTTTAAAATTAATTTTATTGACCTGGATTTTAAGTGTAACTATATTTAAAATCTAAGGGATGATTTTAAGTGTATACCTATATATGTTACACAATGTGTGTTGTATAAATTTGTAATATATATGTTATTGAAGGAATGAAGAGAAGAATCGATTGAATATTCTAGTCAGTCTAAAGCCTCTTTGGGGGTTGTACTATATACTATATAACATATATATAGGAATACAAGGGGATGCTGTACTTGGTCTGTCAGACAATAATACAGTAGCACAAGGGCAGTTTCGATTTAATAGAATCGAATGGTCTGTAAGGCGATCCCCAACGATCTATCTTTCACTCGTGAGTGCTCCAATTGAGACCTCACAAACCGACATCACTGATCCTACAACTATCTACATTTATATAAATCTCTTTTTACTTTTTCTCTCTCTCTCTTGATCTCTCACCCTTCAATCTCTGGTATTTTTTTTTTTTTTTTTTTTTTTTTATAAAATGTTTATTTTTATTTTTCCCAAGTGTATATATTTGCAATTTTTATATATATATATATGCTTTTCAAGTTCTGAGTGCGTATTTACGTGAACGATTTTTCTTGAGAGGGTCGTGTTCATATTAGACTATTAGTTTATATATATACTTTTATCCCTAAACTGATGAATTTTACTGTGCTTGTATCTCAATAAGTAATGGTGCCTTCTAAAAGAAGCTTTCTATTTTTTTTTTTTTTTTTTTTCTTATAAAAATATATATAACCATCTATTTGTTGTTTTATATTTTTTACAACTACCCTTCTTTGTACATAGATAAAAAAATATTATACAATTAAATATTACATAAAAGTTTATTTATTTAATTTAATTTATTAAAAATATTAATTTTAAAATCAATGATTTTATAGAAATTTAATGCTAAATATTATTGTCTGACTATATATTTACTTTTACTACTTGATTTGTTATATTTTGTTATAAAACTCAAATTAATCATCAAAAATTTAACATTAATATATGTTTTTTTAATAAATTATTTAAATAAACAATAATTTTTTTATGAAAATAAATATAAATAATATTAAAATAAATAATTATTCATTTTTTTTTTTATATTTTTTATTTTTGCCAGAGAAATAGAGCAAAAAATAATCACAGTTATTTGGTTCATTTTCACCTATCAATATATAAATTGATGATAATATTTTAGTATTTCACATACATATATATATACATGGTATATATGTATATGTGTTTGAAAGTTAAATAACGAACATGCCAAGTAACTAATACAAAATACATGAGGGGAAAGCCAAAGGGCGTTTCTCGGAGGCGGTCGTCGCGTCCCCCACTGTAAAATATTAAATGCGCATAAGGTTATGTGTAGTCGTATCAACGATTGAATATGTGTATATGATATATATTTAAAAAAAAAAAAAAAAAATTTATAAAATAATATATATAACGAGTGGGAGAAATTTATTATAACTAAGGACAAATTTTTTTATAATAATGCGCATTATATTTTCAGAATGGGCCTTGTTCTACTTAATATTATTTCGAGTCATATATTTATATAATAATACACATAATATCATATCAAAAAAAATATCCCCACAAAATAAATACTAAATACAGTTTTACAAAAAATAATAACGAAAAATTCAAATAATATACTAAAAAATGTAAATGAAAATGAAAAAAAATTATTATTTTTTTTCATTTTCAAAATGAACAAAAAAATTAATTAAAAAATAATGATACCAATAATATATTGAAATTTTTAGTTTATCAATATGATGCTTTTGTTGTTAAAAAAAAAATAATAAAATATTGCTGCAACCCCAGTTGAAATTTTTTAGTTCTGCTGAGTTCTTTGAGTTCTGTTGAGGCCTAAAATAAGGACAATCGTTCTTGATTTTCTTTAATTGTCTTTATTTCAAGAACGATCGTCTTTGCGCGTCCTGGAGGATAGCCGACTGTCTTTTCGTCAAATTTTCTTTAGTTCTTGTCAGTTCTTCTTTTAAGAACGATCGTTCTTTGCAGTTTTATTGAAAGACAATCGTTCTTCTCAGTCTTTTTATTTTTAAATTTATTTTTTTTTTTAAATTTCTTTCAAAATATAACTTTAAAAATTTTAACCCGTTAGAATTTTAGTTAATAAAAAAATACAATTACTGGTGCAACTACTCTTTAAATAATTATGTCAACAATTGCATCAGTCTCTCTAGCCAATAGACATTGAAAAATGCATTTAAAATAATTAATTAATAATTTTTATGTAAACAAGAAAAGGATGTATTTGCAAAAAAGACAAGTACTTGTAAAGTAATTGTTTTAAAAATTATTTAATTAAATAAGTTTATTTTTATTGAAAATTGGGTATTAAAAATGCATTTAAGAATACAAATTAATAATTTTAAAGAGAACAAATGGCTAAGAAAAAGGATGCATTTGCAAAAAAGACGAGTACTTGCAAAATAATTGTTTAAAAAATTATTTATGCAATTGCATCTGTCTTCTTAGCCTTTGGACATTTGAAAATGCATTTAAAATGAACAATTACTGATTTTTAAGAATACAATTGGCTACGAAAAAAGATGTATTTGCAAAAAAGATAAGTACTTATAAAGTAATTGTTTTAAAAATTATTTAATTGAATAAATTTATTTATATTGTAAATTGAGTATTAAAAATGCATTTAAAAATATAAATTAATAATTTTTAAGAGAACAACTGGCTAAGAAGAAGGCTGCATTTGCAAAAAAGACAAGTACTTTTAGAATAATTGTTTTAAAAATTATTTAATCAAATAAATTTATTTTTATTGAAAATTGGGTATTGAAAATGTATTTAAGAATACAAATTATTAATTTTTAAGAGAACAGCCTGCTAAGAAAAAGGATGCATTTGCAAGAAAGACGAGTACTTGTAAAATAATTATTTAAAAAATTATATAATCAATTGCATCAGTCTTTCTAGCTAATAGACATTTAAAAATGCATTTAAAAATATAAATTAGATATTTTTAAGAGAACAAGTGGCTAAAGAAAAAGATGTAATTGCAAAAAAGACAAGTAATTACATAAATAATTGTCTTTTTTTCATTCAGTCTATATTGTTCATTAGAAAATAAAAAATTAATAATTTAATATGCATTTTTACATGTCTGTTAGCTATATGGACAAATGTAATTGCAATAAAATAGATTTAAAACAATTATTCTACAAATACTTGTCTTTTTTGCAAATGCATCCTTCTCCTTAGCCAGTTGTTCTCTTAAAAATTATTAATTTATATTTTTAAATGCATATTCAATACTCAATTTTCAATAAAAATAAATTTATTTATTTAAATAATTTTTAAAACAATTATTCTAAAAGTACTTGTCTTTTTTGCAAATGCAGCCTTCTTCTTAGCCAGTTGTTCTCTTAAAAATTATTAATTTATATTTTTAAATGCATTTTTAATACTCAATTTACAATATAAATAAATTTATTCAATTAAATAATTTTTAAAACAATTATTTTGCAAGTACTTGTCTTTTTTGCAAATACATCTTTTTTCGTAGCCAATTGTATTCTTAAAAATCATTAATTGTTAATTTTAAATGCATTTTCAAATGTCCAAAGGCTAAGAAGACAGATGTAATTGCATAAATAATTTTTTAAACAATTATTCTACGAGTACTTGTCTTTTTTGCAATTACATCTTTTTCTTTAGCCACTTGTTTACTCAAAAATTATTAATTAATTATTTTAAATGCATTTTTCAATGTCTATTGGCTAGAGAGACTGATGCAAACGATCATATAATTTTTTAAATAATTATTCTACAAGTACTTGTCTTTTTTGCAAATGCATCCTTCTTCTTAGCCAGTTGTTCTCTTAAAAATCATTAATCTATATTTTTAAATGCATTTTCAATACTCAATTTACAATATAAATAAATTTATTCAATTAAATAATTTTTAAAACAATTATTTTACAAGTACTTTTCTTTTTTGCAAATGCATCCTTCTTCTTAGCCAGTTGTTCTCTTAAAAACTATTAATCTATATTTTTAAATGCATTTTTATACTAGATTGGCTATAAAATGAATGCATTCGGTTAAATAATTGTTTGAAAAATTATCTATGCACTTACTTGCCTTTTTTGTAATTACATTTTTTTTTTTAGCCATTTATTTACTCAAAAATTATTAAATAATAATTCAAAGTGCATTATTAACACTTATGAATGCACACTTATTTAATTAGAAAAATAATCAAATAATTATTTTACAAGTAATCATCGTTTATAAATTGCAGAGGTATGAATTGTCTTGTAACTTTAAATTAAACAATTTTTTACTAGCTTTAGTTCGCTAAAACGGTCTCGCGTGAAAGTCATAGGTTTAGTAATCGAAAGGTCCCGTGTTCAAATCCCGCTCGAAACCAAAAAATAAATAGTTATAATTTTCGTTTAATCAAGTATAGGTAAAATTATTTAAAACCGGGTAAGAGTAGCAATAATAATAAATAATCTATTGGAATTAATTAATTATTTTTTTTATTTTTTTTATTAATAAATAATGATTAATTAATTTAATTAGACCAATGACGTCTTTGAAAGCGAACGTAATAAGAAGTCAGCAGAACGATCGTCTTTCTAACGTAAAGGCGATCTGCTTTCTATAAAGAGGATCGTTCTTATATTTTAGAAGACCTGAGAAGAACGATCGTCCTTTAAAGAAAGAAGTATATAATTAAGAGACGCGTTCTGCAGGGTTCTGCTAGTTGGACAAATAAGGACGATTGCAGAACATAGAAAACTTGGTTTTCTTTAAAAATTTCGACTGGGGAAGGTATAAAAAAAAAATGAAAATGAAAATGATGCTTTTGGCATATAACAGTGTGATGTTTTCAACAGATACAAATATTAATTAACCAATATTGACCCCAGTCTCCAATGTAACTCGTTTATATTTATTTTATTTTAACTGAAATATAAAAAAAATGCGAAATAAAATTAAATCATCATATGGAAACTCTAGCTTCCATTCTGTTTTTATATATAAAAAGAGGGTCTCAATTGAATCCTACTATATTCTATTTCTATTAATTTATATGTGTTTATAGGATAACATGCTCATAAATAAACAAACAAAAAATTTTTTTAACACATATATAAAATTATTTTCATCAACAAATTTTTGACATTTTGGTGGCATATAGACGTCGCTCGAAATGGCGTTAACGCGAGTAAACACATTTTATTGAGTCCAATCACACCTTTCTGGTTGTATGCCATGTAGCTTATTTTTTTAGAAAAATTATTTGAAAAAAATAATCAAAATGTCACTTTAAATAATTGAATATTCTGTGAATTTGGTGTACAAATATAAAACATTACAAATCAGATAGATAGAACTGCCAGTAGCACCAAATGATTCATTCTTCCACACAAAAAATCACCACATCTTTATTTACCCTCTGGCATAGACGTGTGTTTATTCAACTATATATATATATCAAAATTCAATTCGTAAATTTACTAAAAATTAATAAAAATTAAACTTTTTTTTATTTAAAAACAAATTGAAAATAAAATATGATATAAATAATTATTTGTGTGTCAAATTTTGTTGATATATAAAATTTATTATTATTTTTCATTTATTTATTTTTTTTTTATTATAAATAATAATAAATTGATATTATTTTTTGACTTGGATAATATGAGAATGCGTGTTCAATAAACGTGGATATTTTTTTACCATTATATTTGCATTTTGCAATCAAAATTTTATAAACAATCGAAGACAATATCATGCTGTCACTTATCAAATATTGCCATCTGTATTTTTTTATTTATCGAATATTTTATTATAATAAATTCCCATAATATTATCTTTATATTACATGAAAAATAATATAATTTTATATTGTTTTTCTGTGATATATTTCGTGTTTAAATATATATTTGATAAGAAAAAAGATATGATACGTAGATTGCTTGTCACTGGCTTGTTTTTTTTTTTCTATTTTTTTTAAGTATGAAGATGAAAGAATTAAAAAATAGAATAATAAATAAAAAAAAAAAAAAATAGTTTAGAATAAAAAAAATTAAATACGTATCGAATGGTGGCGGCTGTTTCAACGACAAGTGAAGCGTGAGGAGGACAAGACTTGCGGCCCTCTTGCTCATCCGTTTGTTCTGACTAAGCCGACGCGACACATCTCAAAAACCGCCTTCGACCTGCTGACGCCAGGGACTACCCCTTGTTCTCTATATATTTTTTTTTTTTTTTATTTTTTTCTTCATTTTACTATATGTCCATGCTATATGTCTCGATATCTCCTTCGATCTTCATGGATCTCAGTCGACTTGTCTTTTCAATTTTTTAAAATTTAATTTCCTTTTTTTTTCAATTTTTTCTGTTTTTTTTTTTTTTTTTCTTATTGACTTGATAATATTATATACTCATCACATTATATATGCTCAAAATTAATATTAAATTTTGTTTATTATTATGCAGTATAATGTGTCATTCATTTGAATTTTATATATTTTTATAATTTCAATTTGAAATGATATCTAAATTAAAATAAATATAATTGCAAACTTTAATATTTGTTTTAAATTTAAAAAAATTGAAATTTAATGAAATTATATTTACATTTTTTTTTTTAAATATACATATGTAGTTTTTTTTTTTTTTTTTTTGAAATAAATTCGTGTAAACATGTTTGCGATATTTTTTTTTTTTCGAAATTCGATTAATTTATTTTTATTTTTAATAGAGTCTGGTCAATTTATGTAAGTCGTGATTCCAATCGAAGTATGTTCCACATAATATTGCGGTTTTTAGTTTTCCTTGCGTGACATGTTTGATGGGAATTATATTTTTTTTTATTTCAAGTATATGTGTATGTCAGTGATATGTTTCGCGCGAACAAGTGACATCGAAATGTCTGCATGAAAACGACAAAGAAATAGACACTATTAAATATATATATGTCCATATAAGTATGAGTGTATATATAAAGAAGCTAATAATATATGACAATATGTTGGCAAACTAAAGACAAGAGGGGTAAGGTGATTCAAAAATAAGTATAGACTATAATAATACAGCTATCATCTAGTATTTTACGTGTCATATTGACGAGTTTGTTGAATTTCTATGTATCAAAAGAAAAAAATAAAATATATATCGTCTTTTAAACCAACGATTTTGCCGGCTGACAATTTTTTTATTTTATTTTACCCTTTTTTTTTTTTTTTGTATCTAGGTATAGGTTTATAATATTGTCAAGCGTGAAGCACCATAATTTTCATTTGCAAACGGAAACTCGATAGGCTTCGTTACTCACGCGTATATCCCACTAAAGTGTCACTGTATTTTACTATTATTTTTCTTCAAGAATTATATATTATTTTTGAATAATAATGAAATACTTTTTTTTTAAAAAAAAAAGAAATAATCAATCGTTGTTTTAAATATAGTTTCTTTTTACAAACTAGTGATTGATGATTTTAAAAGTATCTATATATAATCATCTACAAAATATTTAACAATAGATTAATACTCAAAGTTTGCTATAGTTGTATTGACGTGTTGAGAAAAGAAAAATGTTTAAAAATTTTCTCGGTTTAGTTATGCACTGTTTAAAGGCGGTATTTTATTTTATATTTTTTTTTTTTTTTTGTTTCAAATATATATTTTAAGGATTGACGAGTTTGACCGTACTGGCGCCAGTTGATTTTATTTTATTTTATTTTTTTTTTTTACATAAATTCACTATGGTTCATCAATTTCATGCTGGAAAAATCTTGGTGGCTTAATTTTGTATTTTGACGTGATATTCATCCTCTAACCTTTTTTTTTTTTTTTTTTAAATATTTTTTTATACTTTAAAAACTATTTTATTGTTTTTTTTTTTTTTTAATTTTTATTATAATATATTTTTAAAACTATAATTCTAATCTTTACAACGATATGAAATGATGAGTCTTGTGTCGACCCATATATTTTTAAAGTAAACCCTATAATTTAACCTTCGCACCTTTTTTTAGTTTTTTATATAGAACAAGTTGCCATGTATAAATAAGTGGTTTTGAAAAATCAACTTGTGCAAATATTAAAATATATATAATAAATATAAATTAACATTTTTTGATGATTAAAATATCAAAATAAAAATCACATCAAACACACAATATAAAAAAAAATATATAATTTATAAATGAAAATTTGGTTGTTTGTTAATTCAACAAAAAAAAAAACAAAAAATTTGTAAATTATTTATTTACAATTTATATTTGTTATAATTTTCCAAATTTTGTTTATCAATTTTACAAATAATTGTTTGTTAAATGAACTTTTATTTGTTGAATTAAAATAAAACAACTGTTGATTATTTTCATTTTACAAACTAATATTTATTAATTTTATCAACTATTTTTTATTATTGGTAATTCAATTTGAATATAATACATACCTCAATTTTAATAGCGTGATAAAAATAATTCAATATAATTTCATTGGTTTATGCGGATCAATGTAATTCCAGGTTGTGCAATGTTAATACCACCACATGATATCAATAATATAAATAAAAATACAATATTTTAATATTTAAAAAATAATAATAAAAATCATAAATAGATATATGTAACAACCGACATATGGCTCGTGCGTTGATCACAATCACTGATACATATCCAAAGACCCATCTAACCGCGTATCTCTTGAGCTGTCTATCCTCCATATATGTGAACAAAAAAAAAAAAAAAAAAATTAAAAAATAAAAAAAAAAAAAACCTTCTAATATATATTATAGCATAAATATATTGGGATCTTCTTTGCGGATATAATTTGGGATTACATGGCTTAGATCAAAGATATGCATTGTCGAAGGGAGAAAAATATATAAAAAAAAAAATAAAAAAATAAAAAAATAATAAAAACTATATATTTAGGGGATTGTTCGTGTGGTTGATGTGGTTGATGCATCATAAGATATAAACTCACTTAATTATAAATAAAATAACTCAATATTATATTTATATTTTTTTAATAATTTTTTTTTTCTTTTATAATATTTATATATTATTTAAATGCTAAATACATTAAACGTGTGTCAATTTTTTATATTTATAAAATTTTTTTTTATAATATCTAAAGTTTTGAAAAGTTAAGGCAAAATCAGCATCACAACTCTTTGGCATACCTTCACGCGCACTACCAAAGGCGCGAGGCATAGAGACATCTCAATCTCATTTTATTTTTCATCTTTTTTTTTTTATAGTAAATGGTCTTTTTTTATGTGTAAATAAATAAATAAATAAATAAATAAATAAATAAATAAATAAATATATATATATACATGTTACAACGTGTCATGTATAAATGTAATACCACAAGAATCAAAAGCTAAGGAAAAGAAAGTCAAAGCCATGATGAAAAAAAAAAATATAAAAAAATTTATACACATCTTAACAGGATAAAACGAGTGAATATAAGACAACATATATAACAACAGTATATTTTATCAAAGTTTTCACGTAACAAGCGCGTGTATTCACGTACAAAATATGTTGAAAAAAAAAAAAAATATATATATACGTATATCTTTGTCATCACGTGCATTGGCTCGTTCCACATTTTATTTTTTAGCTATAAACTATATAAACTTGATTTTAAAAAAAAAAAATTTTATTTTTATATTCTTATTCTTCTTGGTGATTCGATCCTTTAAACTTTGAATTACGTGATAAAACTTGTATCTCTAAAAAAAAAAAATTTATATTTTTGATAATTTAATTTGTATATTTTAAAAAATAATTTTTATTTTTTTTTATTATTATTACATCTAAATTTATGATAAAAAAAATTAAAAATATTATTTATACAGATATTTTAGAATTAGTTTATAATAAATTTTCTCATTACTCAAAGAGGTACTCATTATGCTTTGACAAATTTTCACAACGATTTGTTAGAAGAAATAATAATTATTAAATGTTTTTCCTTAGCTACCTCCTTTTCCTTAGCTACATCCTTTTCCTTAGCTACATCTTTTTCCTTAGCTACCTGCAAGAGATATTGTACATATACATACTGTTTCAATGTACATTTATTTATTCTCATTTATTTTTTCTTAATCTTTTTATCAATGTGGTTGTACATGGTGAGATGAGTACTCACCGTGGGTGGCTATCCATCCAGCCCAGGGCTTCTTGTATATATATACCTACTTGTTTCAATTCAACATATGCCCCATTCGTGGGAAAACACGATATGTTAAATTTTCACAAACAAATATATAAATACACTAAAATTAAAATAAAATTTAAACACAATAATAAAATATAAAATTATATATTTTTTTATATTTTTAAATATTAAAAACACTTGAAAGAAAATTATTATTATTATTATTTTTTTTATTAAATTGAAATAATATTATAAGTATTTGTAAGAATATGCCACATACCTTTAGGCTTTTAGGTGAATTCGACACGTTTTAAAAAGAAAAGAAAAAAAAAAAAAAAAAACATTTATTTATCGTTCATCGAGTTCGCACAAGGCGGCAAATATAAAAGACCAAAGCTTATCCAAGACCGTACTGAGTACCTCTGGGCTTTTATCCACGCGTCTGTAAAAGATTCTCATGTATTAAGTACATACGCATTTTGAGATAGATCTTATTTATGCCCTCCTGAAGTTAACATTTACCCAGCTACCGCGATTAAATCGACTTGACCCAACGAGGGTCATTTCTATCAGTTACAAATACGCATATATAAATATATTATATACTCGCAAGGTGTTTTTTATAAATTTATTTTGCATTAAAAAAATATTAATTGCACTTGTCTAGTTGTCTATATATATATAGAAAAAAATAAATAACAAAATTAATTTAACAAATAGTTGATAAAATAAAACAGAAAATATAAAAAAGAAAAATGATGCCAGGGACAAGATACGATGTGATGGTAAATGAAACGGTTCTGGTGTGGCAGGACGAATCAATTTGGAAGAATATTTTGAAGGACAAGTCAAGAAATCTGGTTACCTGGATTTTAAAAAAAAAAAAAACTGAAACAAAGAAGTTTACCATAAGATGAGCACATTTTTTAGTATGTGTATGTGTGTTGAATTCATTTTAGAGGTAAAATTTTTTTTTTTTAACGTATATATATATATGTTGTTTGACTCTTGAATTTTGTCTGTCTTTTCATCTAAATCAAAAATCTTGTCTCGTGGCAATATAACCCATCAACAACAGACAGTCACTGACCCAACTTTTTGCCTATGATTTTCAATGCTTCTTTGATTTAATTTAATTCTTATATATATTTTTGCTAATAAGCATATAGAATACAGAATAAATTCACTCAATGTTGCAAATATTTGAACAAAAAAAAAATATTGTAAACTAGTTAACATTTTATTTGTTTTTTGTCTTTATTCAATTCACTTGTCTTGAATACAGAGTGTCCTTTGTTTAGCCAATTTACAAGATATATACAATGATGATGATGATGATGATCATCATCATCATCTCGATCACCTCTCTCTTTACCTCAAGACCCCCCGCGGGATGGCGCCAGGCTGCTGATGCTGCTGTTGAAACAACTCCTCCCCTGACCTCTCATCTTAACGGCGCCCATGACCAGGCTTGATCGTTAAAGGCACCAGACACATACCTTCTTCTTGCCACATATATACCGTATTTACATTCTTTATATATATGGTCAATTTTTATATATATATATATCTACTACTTTACTTTATTTTTATACATCATCAAATTATTTCTGGCTAAATCTATAGCCAATATGTATTTAGATATTTATTCAAAAATTTTGCATCATTAATTTGCTCATTTTAATTATGAAATTTAATGAAAAATAATGAAAATATTCACTTAATTTTTGTACAATTTCAATGACTATTTGATAATTCAATAATTAATTTTGTATATGTTTAAATGATTATGAGGTAGTGTGGTTTACTGGCTTTTAATTATTTTAATTTTGCAAGTTAAAATACACTGATTTTATGTAAGAGTTTAAAATTGCGTGAAATTTTTTGAACCATTAATTTCTCAACAAATCGGACCAAGGTAACCACTGTGGCTAATCCATCATCCAACTAAATAACATTTTTTTTTTTTTTTTGGTCTCACTTGCAAATTTGTATATAGATATACCGTGAATATTTTATTTTTTTTTTAAAATGGCTATTTAGCTCGTTGGGTGTTGGTTGTTTGGATGAGGTGAAAAAAAAGGTAAAAATAATAGTGAATAAAACACGCGTGTGTATATCTTTGTTTTGGGTGGCTCAGGGTGGGCCATGGCCAGCGGCCCTCCGGAGTGGCGTGAAGGGAATGAGACCTCGTTGGATGATGAGGGGTTTTGGAGGTTAAACAAACATGTGATTACCGCTGTCTACAGCTGGCTACATTATATCTTCTCTGTAAATTTTTTTTTTTTTTTTTTTTTTTTTTTACTATATACTCTTCTTCCTCCGAGCCCTCAATCCTCTGCAATTTTATTTTTTTTTTTATATTTTATTTTCTCGTTCTGTTTTTATGTATTTATCTTTTTGCTGCTGCTGCTGGTGCTTTTTTTTATCTTTTTTACTTTTTTTATCTTGTTTATTCTCTTGTCTTTTTTTTTGTCAATTTTTTTTTTTTTTTCTTTATAGCAATAATTTTACAGTGAAACTAACAATGATGGAGCAACTGTGGCTTCAGGCAAATAACGCATGTTATATATACTTTTGCATTCATATTGGTTCAACTTTTTAAAGCTGTAGAAGAAATAAGAAGATAGTCACTGTATATATATTTTTTATGGTTTTTTTTTTTGTTTTTTTAATGGATAAATTTTTATTTCCTTTTTTGTTTTTAAATTCATAATTGTGAAATTTTTTTTATGATCACAAAAAAAAAAATTAGTCGCGTGCATTGAAGATAATACTTGTGAGTTTTAAGACAGACCACCCTGCAAACCCTTTTCGTGGTTTTTTATCGTTCTACAATGTTTTTGATTGATATTTTATTTTTTTTTTATTCAAGAATATAATTTGCTTCTTGATTGAGATTTTGCGAGTCTACGATGAATGTAAAAATGAATTAATAAAATGTTTTCTCCCAAGTAGACATAGTAGCAATATAATAGTAATATAGTACATTTATTTATTTTTTTTATTTATTTTATTTATTTATTTATATAAAAGAGGGATGCTAATAGGTCTGCCACGTCGGGACGGCTTCCTGTTTAACGCCGTGCCACTCGCCGCACGTCCGTTTTATCTATATATATGTATATAAATCGACCCGGCCTTTTTTTATTTTCATATTTTTCAGTCTTTTAATCAATTATTTTACTGATGATGATTTAGTCAATGCGCTTATACATGTGTATATACAATGGCGAAACTGTACACAACTATAACCACCACTTAAATTAACTCGCACGATCAATCTACCAATCATAATTTTTATCAGAGCCACCTCCGGGTGACGATATTCATTGGCCCACTCACTTGAATGTCTTTTGTATCTTCATATTACAACGCCCTCATGTCTCATTATTTTTTATATTGTTAGTGTAATTATAATTCATCATTTTTTTAATTTTTTTTCATTAAATTTTATATTATTTTACATATATATATATTTATTATTTTTCTTTTTTATTTTTATTGTTTAGAAACTTTGGATAAATTATTTTTTTATTTTTAAAAATATATATAATTATTATATTTTTTTTTTTTTAAATAATTTAAATGAATAAAAGACGGATAATTGTGGGAATTATATATAAAAACATCTTTTCATTTGTATTTTTCCTTTTTTTTTTTTTTGACAAGTGTCGTTCCCTAGGGAATAGACTAACTAAAACAAGTAATAAAAGAAAAATAATAATAAAATGTAAAAAAAAAAAATAAACCAAGACAAAGATATGCCGGTTAAGAATTCGCGAATATAAAGACAAGCAAACCAGTCGCATATAAGCGGCGCCTTTGAGTAAATTGAAAACACCCGTTGGATTCGGCTAATTACCAAAACATAATGAGGCCACTCATTCTCGCGATTTAGCCGTTGCGTTGCGTTGCATATTCAGGCGCACTACTTTTTTTTTTTTTTTTTTTTTTTTGTGTTTTACAAGTTTACTCTTATTTTTTTTTTTTATTTGCGGCATTTTTAAACTAAAGCGCCATCAACCCCCCAAAACTTTTTTTTTTTTCACAAGAAGACAAGCATGATTATGAAAAATAAATATTTAAAAAAAATTTTAAAGGGCATTTTACTTGGCGCCACTGTTTTACATACTACATGGAATTCATTTTGCTTTCCTGGATTTCCGGTTTTTTTTTTTTTAATTCATCACTGACATTGCCAATTTTGCAAACATATGAAAGGCCAAATTTTAATGCGGCATCTTCTTATCTTGGTTTTTTTCATTCATCATATGTATGAGTGTAGATAGTGTTTGTTTTTCTTAAAATAAAATTTATTTTTTTCTATTTAATTTAATTAATTTGTATGAGATAATTATAATCACATCTTCATGGAAATTTTACAACAAAAATATAATAAATTATTTTTATTTGTAGTTTTAATGAGTTAAGTTGCTGTTTTTACAAGTTTTATAGATTACCACTTGTTATTATTATTTTTTAAACTTTTAATTTACTTTTTTTTAAATTTATTTTCTTTGTCACTATCAAGTGTGTCAAAGAAATAATTATAAATTAAATTTTATTAAAATCAAACATCTTGATGACAATGAATTTTGACACAAGATCAAAGTACTTTTATATAACTTAAAAAAAAAAAATCCACATGTTTTAAATAAAATTTTTTTACAT